>JANBXA010000031.1:25970000-26127500 GCA_030556225.1 Cricetiscus sungorus
GGGTCCTCCATATTCCAAATGCTACCAGCTGCCCCTTTGGTCACCAGACACAATGTTTCCATAGGCAGTAGTGGTTCACAGATTCAGGCTAGGTGAGCCCAGAATGTGTTGCTGTTGGGCAAAGGACTTCCTGGCAGACCCCATTCCCTACCCACCCTACTCATGAGGACAGACAGTATTGGGAACCCATCAGTGATGGAACTTATGAGGTAACATGCTATTTCAGAATGTCCAGAGGACAGAGGTATGGGGCTTAGGGCTCCCTATTGTTCCCAGCAAATGGAACCCTTCAGGTGTTTGCTGCTGTGGTGGGGCACGCCTGTGACATACCCATTCTCATCTTGCTCAGGATCCCAAGCCAGAAGTGGTCTTGATGGGGGACCACTGCCTGGTTCAGAGTAGAAGCTATGAAAGCCCCAGACACTTGTGCTCTTCTTTGCAGAGAAGATGCAGGTTGGCCTCAGAGGCTCGGCTGGCCAGTAACGTCTTTTGGCAAGTTCCTTTTGAGTGGGGTTAGGTCTGGGTGCTGGGCTACATGGCCATATTGAACATATCTCAGGACCTAGGACCTGTCAGGCCTTTTTGCTTAACACATGAGCTGCCTGCATCCAGGACCCCCAGAGCTCAGCATTATACATCTTACGCACAAAGGGCCTTGACAGCTCACCTCTAGTGGCCAGTCTTGCATTCTGGACTGCAACCTATATCAGGGAACAGGGCAAGGGCTGCTTAGGCCACTTCTTTCTAAGTCCTTTGATGTGTCTGAGCCTGCTTCTCTGGAAGTTGGCTTTCTCTCTGGTACTTCAGTCTCTGGGATGTTTCTGCCATTGCCCAGATAAAACCTCGAGGGAAAGAAAGACCATTCCTGTTGTAGGGATGTGGGTATTGACAAACTTGTCCTTGTTGGGGGTTTGAGAAATTCATTACTTGTTTTCGGGCTGTTTCTCTTGCACGGCTGCAGTTTTGCATATGTGTGTCCTTCGGGGAAGCAATGGAGTTTGGGTATGCCCAGTCTGAGTGCAAACTGGCTAAAGTTCTCAACCTCTCGTGCACCTGTGGGGAAAGCAGGTTGGGAACGACCTTTTCCCTTTGGAGCCTTCGCTAACCATTGCTAATGTCTTGGGTTGGCATTCCTTCCTGCTTGGTCTCTATCCCTGCAGCCCAGAGGGGCACCATTTCCATAAGAGGCCTTGTGTCAGTGTGCACCCAGGGTCTTGGTGGCAGCAGAACCCACAGCTTGGAACTGTCTGGTCCTGGACCATTTGGTTCAGGGAGTGAGGGTATGTCCTTATCTTCCAAAGCTTTGCCAGTGAAGGAGAAACTCTGGCTTCCACAGCTAAGGGAGCATCCATAGTTGCTAGCTCACCTTGATGCAGATTGTTGTAGGCTTAGAAAAGGACAAGGCTGGGAGCAGGCACCATCCATAGTGGTTTCTGCTTGTCGCCTCGGTAATAGGAGCCCTAAGAGCTACATATCAGGGGCTAAGGGAAGACTGCTGCCTCTCAAAAATTTTGACAACCTGGGACTAGGTGCATCTCATTTTATCCTATTGCTATGCCACCTTGACAAGCAGCTTCTGAAAGGCCACCCAGGCTGTTGGAGCTGCTGTCTGGCATGGGTGGCCTTTCCCACTGCTCTAACCTTGCTGCTTTTCCTTCATGCTGTCCTAGGAGGCCAAATCAAAAGTAAGTACACCTACAAAGTGCCCTGTGTCTCCCTTCACTTGCTCCCAGGAGTCCCCAGCCCTTGACTGAGGGAAGCATACCTATGCAGAGTTGAACTTGCTGTGGTGTGGTTAGCTGTTGGCAAGAAGACACCCATGTGGCCCTCATACCAAATAGGTCAGCACATAGCCCTGTGCCATATGGAGAAGTGATGGCAAACATGAAGATGTGGCCCAAGGAAATAATCTAGTTTCAGCTGGCCCTGTCCCTTCTTGGGGAAGCACTGGAAGTGGCTGTTTCCTCAGGAGGAAGTCTGGCGTGGGGCCAGCTTAGTGGGCATTGCTGAAGGGAGCAGAGTGATGAGTGCTGTTAACCCAGATCTGTAGTGCTCCACAGGTAGCTTTGTACTATAAGCCAGGAGGTTGGAGTCGGTCAGGTCCTGCTGTGATGGCATGCACTGCCCCCTTGGTGACAATAGGTGATGTCACAATGCTTTGCCTCCTAGGATCCTCCTCAGTCCCTACCCCTGCCCCTGCTACTTGGCCTTGGTAAGTGAGGAGGTGGCTTGGAGACCTCTCTACCTTGGGCCTCTGGGTGGTCTGCATTAAAGAACTTTAGTTCTCATTTGGAGGTGGGCTTTGGGGTATGGCAGTTTTCCAGGGTATTGAGCATAGGTGACATTTGGATAACTTAACACTCTTCCTGTCAAGCATTGTGTTGGGTGTGTTAGGAAAATATCCTAGACAGTGATAGGATGATTTGCTGTCCAGCCAGAGGGTTCCCTTCCACTTCATGAGAGCCCAAAAGATGGCTTGGGTGTTGTTGAGTCCAGACAACAAAAATTTTGATGGGACTACCCTTCTGGGACAAGGCAGCACTAAGAGCATTTACCTGTGGCCTTCTGGGCCAGCTGGTAGATCCCAGAGCCTGTGTTTTCCATGATGCCACTTTCAGCTTCACGAGTGGTGGAGGCAAGTCCTCCCTTGTGGCTGTTGCTGTGTGCTCCAGAGCTACACCCTGCTGAACGAGCAAACATTTAAAATGCAGGGCTTGAGGTAACACCATGTCCAGTAAGGAAGCTAAGGCCCCTGAGGCACTGTCCACTGATTATAATTGCGAGTGGGATATAGTATCTGGAGACTGAGGTCCCCATGATGGCTCTTTGGTTCAAATGGAATCAGAGTTGTAGGCTGGTGACAGTTGGTTAAGGGTCCCTGCTGACACTGATACTCAATCCTTGACCCATCCCCATGAGATTAGTCAGGGTCACGGAGACACTGTCACTTTCCTAAGACTGTCAAGGCACACAGGTCTGGGTAGGGTTGTGGTGTGGCCAAGGTAGGTGCAAGTGACTTTCAGTGATGGGCTGTTCGCTGGTGCTCCAGCCACCTTGGCAGTCACAAGTTCCTGTCAGTGAACTGGAAACATCAAGGAGCTGTCAGGCTCAGCATATACAAAGCACAGCCAGTCTGTTTGATTTCAATAAGCCAAGTGTAATTTAATATAAATAAGCATAGAACATCTCATGGGATGTGTTTGCACTACAAAAACCACCCCTACTGATTGTTTATTATATTAAAGCCCATTGTCAGTAAATATGGCTGTTTGCTTTATTTGGCACTCTATCCAGACCCCTTGAGGAAAGGTATCTGCTGAGTTTGGAGGTGGTGTTTAGATCCCTTTGTGAAGCTGTGGGCTTAATGGGTAGCAAAGGCAACATACACAGTGATAAGATGTGGGTGAGTGCATATATTTTTGACTTACAAAAATTCCTGGTATGGATTTGACTTTTGTGCCCTTGCATGTCATCTGGTGAAGCCCCTCTGGCTTGCCCTCTCCTTTCCCCAGGCCTCCCTGCCCACCCTTGCCAGCCAGACTGAGGAGGGCGAGGGAGGCAGGTGCCTCTGCTGTGTTGCAACTGCCTTCTTGTGCTTGCTTTTCAATGCTGCGCCGGAAGATGAGGAGTGGGAAGGCCTCTTGTGCGCTGGAGACCGTCTGGGAGGACAAGCACAAGTATGAGGAAGCCGAGCGGCGCTTCCATGAGCATGAGGCCACGCAAGCCGCCGCCTCTGTCCAACAGCACATGGCCAGGGTGCCAGCTGTGAACGGCCCCAGCCAGGAGGATACAGAGGACACCGACGAGGCAGAGCCCCCCAACACCAGCAGCAGGAGGAG
This sequence comes from Cricetiscus sungorus, assembly GCA_030556225.1. NCBI lineage: Eukaryota > Metazoa > Chordata > Mammalia > Rodentia > Cricetidae > Cricetiscus > Cricetiscus sungorus. Next base: position 25,973,840 of record JANBXA010000031.1, read on the forward strand.
TGATCCTAGGAAGAGCCATGAGTGCAAGAAACCCCTACAGAAAAAGAGGAAGCGCTCCCCCAAGAGTTGGCTTGGCCAGGCAGACCTGGCCCTTGTGGGCCTCTCAGCTGACCATGTGTGGCTGGACAAGCCCCTGTTCGACCAGGCAGAAAGCTCCTACCGGCAGAGGCTGGCAGATGTGGCCGCTCAGCCAGCCCAGCCGCCTGTTCTGACCCCTCGGGGCCCCTGTACACATGGAAGCCATGTGGCCTGCCATCATGTGACCTGGGGGATCTGGGTCAACAAGTCTTGCTTTGATCAGGCTGAGCGGGCTTTTGTGGAGTGGTCTCAGACTTTGCTGTTGGCGGTAGAGGGAAGCTGCAGGCAGGGGGCTGCTGGCACAGGCCAGCAGGCTGTCTCTCCTGACCTGGCCTTGGCCTGCCAGCCTTGCCCACCAGCTAATGGGCAGCCTCCTCTGGGCAGCCTGCAGGCACTGGTTCGGGAGGTGTGGCTGGAGAAGCCCCGGTATGATGCAGCTGAAAGGGGCTTCTATGAGGCCCTATTTGATGGCCACCCCCCAGGGAAAGTGCGACTGCAAGAACGAGCCAGTCAGGCAGAGGGTGCCCGCAGGGGCCGTAGAGACCGTCGGAGTCGCAATGCCATAGGAAACAAGCGAGCTGGGTCAAAACGGGCCGATGGGGAGGCACCCTCTTCTCTGCCCTACTGGTACTTCTTACACAAGGATGCAGAGGCCCCCTGGCTCAGCAAGCCTACATACGACAGCGCTGAGTGCCGCCACCATGCTGCTGAGGCCCTCCGCATAGCCTGGCGCCTAGAAGCTGCCTCCCTGGCTCACCGACCCACACCCCGGTCTGGCCCGTCCATGTCCAGCCTAAGACCCAAGTAGGAGAAGTGTGACTGCAGGTGTCAGGACTGACCTGGGCTACAAGCATAATAGGAATAGCTGCCTCTAGGCTGTGGACTTTTCCAGCTTGAATGTAGGGGTGGGGTGGATACCCATAGTGCTCTGTTCTTGAGGGTTACAGAGTCCTGAGTTGCTGGAGTTGGTGGGGAAAGGTTGGTTCTGCATGAGACAGAGCCCACTATCAGGGAGCCCAGAAGACAGATTGTTGGCAGGGTGAGTGGGAAGCCTATACTTGGCAGGTGTTGGCACTCACAGCCCAGGGTATGCTCATTGAGGTAAGGTGAGTGTTGAATCCAAGAGCATATGGCTGATCCAGCAGCCTCTGAAGGGTGCTTGCCATTGACCTCCCTGTGAGGAAAGTCTGCCTTTAGCCCAGGCTCCCCAAGGGATCTTGCTCCAAAACAACTGAACGGAGCCCTGACAGTGGTCTCTGAAGGCCAGGGAAGGGCTTTGGGGGGAATATGTGAGCATGGGAGGTGGCCCCTGGGCAGATGGATCTGATAGACATGGATGGTCTGGGAGATGGGAATGGACCCAGTGTTCTGCGTGCCACCTACCTGCCCTGTGTTCACAGTGTCAGGGCTCTGTTCTTGTTAGAAGACACCCGGGGTGTTCTGGAGATGGCCTCGGGCCTTCCACACTTGGCAAAAAGGGCAGGATGGTGATTGGTGGCTTCTGTGGACACTGTAGCCCCTAGCTCCCTCCCATACTGTGCCTGGTATAGGAGCTTCGTGCTGGGACATGACTAGCAGAAGGTGGTGAGCTGGACCCTGGTCTAAAATAACAGTTCTCAGTCTCTGCTCTTAGTAGTAGCCATGGAGCTACTTCATTTCACCCTTACCTTTTTTTTTTTTTTTTAATCATTTAATCAAAACAGATAAGTATTCAAAGTATTTATATATTGAAAGAGAACAACAAACTTGTCACATGCTAGGATGACACATTTTTGTGAAAAACAACTTTTAGGGGTAGACTTGTTTGATTGATAAAGGCCTATTTGGCTAAAGGGTGGATAGATTCCTGGCTGCTGATCTTACAGTTGCTTTTGTGCTCTGGTTGCTGGTGTGAGTTAGGATTGGATTGTATGGTTAGAAAAGTCAGAGCCTGCGTGCCTAGTGGTCTGGAGGGCGGGCCTAGGGGCGGGATACCCTTCTCACCCAAGCTCTGGTAGGTGAACCCACTGGGGGATGGAAGGACTGTTTACTCTTACTTTTGTATGTGGAAGGGGCTTGGTGTTGGACACCATGGTCTTAGGCAGCAGAGAGGCAGTTCATGAGCCAAACGGGACTATGAACTGGCCCAGAATGTCATAGCCTTCGAGAGATCCCTGTTTGTTACCTCTGGCCTGGTCCCAGGGTACTTGGCTAGGGTAGGCCTAGAGCCTGTGGGGAAGGTGATGCCAGAGGTTTTCCAGCACAAGTTTTTCTAGCCTCACTGACCAAACCACTTTTTCCCATCTCAGCAGAAAAATGGCTACAAACTTTCTAGTGCATGAGAAGATCTGGTTTGACAAGTTCAAATATGATGATGCAGAAAGGAAATTCTATGAGCAGATGAATGGGCCTGTGACTGCTGGTTCCCACCAGGTGAGGGTCTACTAGTGGCTGGTGGAACCAGCTGGGTGGGCTGGAAACATGCTATTTGGGCCAAATGACCTTGTTAAGGAATCTTTTGAAGGACCTTGACAAAATCCTGGGGTGCTTCTGCCCTTGGCACTCTTGCTGTTTCTCAGGTTGCTGGGACCAGCAAGCTGACAGGTGTCTAGGGGTGGTGTGTGGCCAGGCCTCAGCATATATGGCTACCTGCAGACTTTGTAGTTCTGGCCTAAGTCACCTGCTTCTCGCTGTCCTGGGAGTTCTTGTTCTGTGTAATTCATTCATCTCTTGGTAATGCATTCTTGCATTTTGAGTGAGGGTTCTTAGGGTTCTTAGCGTGTGTGTTTAAAAAAATTTTTTTAAACCCAAACAAAAAAGACTGGTTCTTTCTGCACTGTCTGCAGGAGAATGGTGCCAGCGTGATCCTCCGTGACATTGCAAGAGCCAGAGAGAACATCCAGAAATCCCTAGCTGGAGTGAGTACCCATGACTCATGTATCCATGGGCTCGTGCTCAGCTAAATAGCATGTCTGATTTTTTTTTTTTTTTTTTTTTTTTTTAACCTTTTAGTACTGCTGACTATTTTGGCCTTTGGAGCAAGTTGGGGCACAGGATGTGGTACTGTGCTCTTGTACAGCATGAGTGCTGAGGTCTTTGTATGTCTTCCTCTCATGCACACTGGAGGTCACTCTAGCTGTTCTTGCAGTGCCTGCCATGAGCTGCCTAGGCTAAGCGGTGCATTTTAATACTGCATTATGTAAGCACATGCCTTGGAAACCTGTTCCTTCCTCCTGATTATCAGGAGGGGCCCTTCATGGAAAGGGGTAATTGATTGTTAGTCAGCATCAATTTGGACTAAGGCCCAGAGAAGGACACTGCAAAGCCTCCAGGTCTCAGACCAAGGCTGGATATGCCCCATCTGGTCCTAGCATTCTGGACTAGCTGAAGAAGGTGTGCCCTGTGCCCTTAGATGGCAGGAACATAGACTTGCTCTATGTTCCTTATTCCAGAGAAGTCAGGACCTCAATCTGGAATGGGTTTATGCCTTGTAAAAGGTTTTTAATGGGTTACCACAGCCTTACTGCTTAAAACAATGTGAATTTATCATCAGATGGTTCTGAAGGTCAAAAGTTGAAATAGGGCCAAAGGCAAATAGAGTTGGGTTCCTTCTGAGGCTCTGAGCATCCATTTCCTGCTTGTCTCCTTTTCTTGGGGGCAATGCATGTCCTTTGGTATCTCATCCTGTCAGCCTCCTGCATCCCAGCATCACAAGGATTTTTGTGAATGCATCAACCTGCCCACATAGTTCAGGCATTCCCTTTCAAAACAGGGAAATGTAGAAAGGGCCACTGGTCCCAAAAAATTGGAAGCTCCTGCCATGCTTCCTGAATCTTCATGGCTCATGTGGCCCCTGGGAGACAGTTTTCACCAAACAGCACCTACTTTTTGTTTTGTTTTGTTTTATAATTTATTTTTAAGTTTATTTTATGTTGCATTGGTGTGAAGTGTCAGATCTCCTGGAACTGGAGTTATAGACAGTTGTGAGCTGCCATGTGGGTGGGTGCTGGGAATTGAACCCAGTTGAACCCAGTTTCTCTGAAAGAACAGCCAGTGCTCTTAACTGCTGAACCACCTCTCCAGCCCCAAACAGCATCCTCCTCCTCCTCTTCTCTTTTCTTCTTCAGATTTATTTATTATGTAGACAGTGTTCCTCCTGCATGCCAGAATAGGGCTTGAGGTCTCATTATAGATGGTTGTGAGCAGGACCTCTGGAAGAACAGCCAGTGCTCTTAACCACTGAGCCATCTCTCTAGCCCCCTAAACAGCTTTTGTTTGTTTTTTGTTTTGTTTTGTTTTTGAGACAGGGTTTCTGTGTACTAAACAGTACTCTTGAAGCTAAAATTTTAACATCCTTCCTGCCTGTGGAAGGTAGAAATCTAGAAAGTATTTTTAATATCTCATCCTGAGCTGGGTGTTGGTGGGGCATGCCTTTAATCCCAACACTCTGGAGGCAGAGGCAGGCCTAGTCTACAGAGTGAGTTCCAGGATAGACTCCAAAACAATACAGAGAAACCCTGTCTCAGAAAAAAAAAACAAACAAAAAAATTCATCCTGAATTCCCTTTTTGGTCTAAATGAGTGGTGTTTTAAGAACTTTGCAGGTGTATTTTGTCACAGAAATCTGAGCATCTGTCAAAATGGCTCTGGGAATTCAAGGTCAAATACCTAGTCTCTGGCCTTTCAAGTCCTTGCACCTTCTACTCTTTCCAAGGTTTTCACGGTTTGTTTTGTTTTTTTTGGTGTTTTTTTTTTTTTTTCACTCTAGAGAGGCCAAGAATTTCCCCAGCCATCTGGCCCTGGTTTTTTCTGCTTTGCAGTTTTCTCCTCAGTTTCTTTTCTCCCATAAGTAGCAAAAAGAATGCAGGCTTTGCCTTCCACACTTGGCTTAGAATTCTCAGCTGGCAATGGGACTTGCTGCCTAGCTGTGCAATCCCAGCACTGGGGAAAGCTGAGGCAAGAGGATTGGTCACAACTTTGAGATCTGCACCATATAAGATCTTTGGGAAACAAACCTCTCTGCTGAAGATCAAGTTTTTCTCTTAGAAGTCTGGAAGCAGTGAGACTAAACTCCCTACTGTGCCTCTTGCCCCTTAAGGCCTGTGCCCATTGCTATTAATTTTCTTTCCTTTTTTTAAAGGGAGGTCCACCTGCAAGCAAGGCCAGACAGAAATGCTAAGGCTGTTTCCAAAATACCTGAGGGCTCAAATCTTTAGGGGTTCCAGCAGCACCCCATTTCCCGTGGCCAGGATCTGTGTTGATTCCTAGTTACTCTGTCAGAATACCTCAGGTAGTGACACACCTTCCATCTTACAGTTCTGGAGGTCAGATCTTTAGAGGCTTCTTATGGCAGGACCAAGGTGTCCATGGGGTTCTTCAGAGGTCTGGAGAAAATTCTCTCCCATCTTTTCTACCTGTCTAATCATCCCTGCCTCTATTTCTCTTGTTCCTGCTGCCATGCATAAGTGTCTAGAACAGTGATTCTCAAGACTTCCTAATGCTGCCTCCCTCTAATACAGCTCCTTATATCTGTATTATGTGATGGTCTTAGGTGACCCCTATGAAAGGGTCACAACCCATAGGTTAAACACCACTGTTTGGGGTCCTTAGTTCCACCTATTAAATCTGCTTTGCTGTGTGAAATTAACATTACAAGTACAGCCATGTCTAGGGCACTATTCTACCAGATGGTCAAGAGTACACAGCCTTTTCAAAAGACTGCATACACCTGACCTGTTCTTGCCTGTCTTCTGTAGTTCTGATCCTGTCATCCGATCCTGTCATCCTCAAATCCAAACTCATAATCCCATGCTAACTCAGTGAAGCTCAGGCTAGGGAGATGTGGACGAGGGGAACAGATTTATGTACTTGTCTGTTCATGTTGAGTTTCAGCGCCCAGAAAGCTGGGTCATTGTCTGCAGCGATTTACTGTCTTGGCTCTGCGGGGCTGTCCCTTGCCAGGTTCTTTTCTTTTGTACCAGGCCTGCAGTGTAAAGTGGGAAAGCCCTCAGGTATTTTGGAAACAGCCCTAGCATTTCTGTCTGGCCTTGCTTGCAGGTGGACCTCCCTTTAAAAAAAGGAAAGAAAATTAACATTTGTTGTCAGCTCAAATGCTGCTGTACCCTGTGTTTGGCAAAGGCCTGTGTCTGTTAGCTCTTGTGTGGAGCAGATTCTGCCTAGCAGGATACTGAGTACTTACCACCCTCCTTCAGAGGACATCCTAGCGTGCTGAGATCAGTTTGGGTTAGGACTTGCATGCAACTATTTTTTAGAGCCAGTAACTCTCCTACCTGTGAGTGGAACTAACATTTGAGAGCACGAAGCTAGACGCCTGTGTTTCCTGCAAGGGGAGCCTGCCCTGTACCCTCCTAAGCACTTCTAGGGTCACCTCAGGAGCAAGATCACAGGTGCCAGCACCCCCTGAATACTCCTTCCTTCTAGCCCTTTAATTGCTTTCCCCTCCTGTTTCTAGCTCAAGGTGATGCTGCCCAACTCCCCTGAGGCCCTAGGCCAAGCCACCTCTGGGACTGTAAGTCCTGCTGCTTTCTCTTTTTGGGTCCCTTGTCCTTTCCCTCTGCTTTGACTGAGAGTGTCACCGTCGGCTGCACAGCCATTTTCCTGAAGACAAGTCTTCACTGCTCGCCCTAAGCAGGAAGTCTGTCTTGTATTCCCTCACCTATCTAGGCCTTTCTGTGTTGCTTCTCCAGCAGATCTTTGACCAAGTACTATAGGGGACCCATTAAGACTTGCTTCTGCCAAACCTTCAGCTCAGTTTGGGTTGTGCTTTATGTGGCTGTAAGGGGATCCAAGAAGCAGGCTAAAGTACTAAGACCAGTGTTTCCCTCCCTTACAGAGCTCAGGCCCTGGGGCTTCCAGTGGACCTGGTGGAGATCATAGTGAGCTCATTGTACGGATTGCCAGTCTGGAAGTAGAGAACCAGAACCTTCGAGGCGGTGAGTGCTTAGGCCTGGTGGGTGGGGCTCCAGCTTCAGTCTCTGCTGTCTGACTGGTGTTCCCCTTGTGTCCACAGTGGTACAAGATCTTCAGCAAGCCATTTCCAAGTTGGAGGTTCGGCTGAGCACTCTGGAGAAGAGTTCACCCACTCATCGAGCAACAGCCCCACAGACCCAAGTGAGTACCCTTCCCAACTTGGAAAGGAGCCTGGTCTTCCTGAGGGCTGGCTTTTCCTCTGTACACGGCTATATATGATTCTCAGTCTCCCTCCCTACCTCTTTGGCAGCACGTGTCTCCTATGCGTCAAGTGGATCCCCCAACCAAGAAGGCAGCCACACCAGCAGAGGATGATGAGGATGATGACATCGACCTGTTCGGCAGTGATGAGGAGGAAGAGGATAAGGAGGCGGCCCGACTACGAGAGGAGAGGCTTCGTCAGTATGCAGAGAAGAAAGCCAAGAAACCCTCACTGGTGGCCAAATCCTCCATCCTCTTGGATGTCAAACCTGTGAGTGGTGGTAGGATGGGCCTCTGGGAGACCAGGAACAGAACCTTAATAGCTAGAGATGGAGGAGGGTGGGATGTTGTGTGGCCTGCCTACAGGGCTCTGACGCACACACACCCTCCTGGGTCTTAGAAGTTTAACGACCTTAACAGAAACCTTAACTAGGACACATACAAATTTGGGACTGTTCTCAAGGGCTCTTTAAAGAAGCAAAATTGTGTCTTGTTGGGGAGGAGGTGTAATGGGTGTTTCCCTCGGTGTCCTAGAAGATTCTGAGATGGCTCACTCAGCCCCCACATTTCTCTCACAGTGGGATGATGAGACAGACATGGCCCAGCTGGAGACTTGTGTGCGTTCCATCCAATTGGACGGGCTGGTCTGGGGGGGCTCCAAGCTCGTGCCTGTTGGCTATGGTATCCGGAAGTTGCAGATCCAGTGTGTGGTGGAAGATGACAAAGTGGGCACCGACTTGCTAGAAGAGGAGATCACCAAATTTGAGGAGCATGTGAGTGGGGGCATGGCACTGGGGCGGGAAGACGAGGTGGGTGCTGAGACACTGGCGCCTACTGCCCTGCATCCACAGGACTAGATCCCTCTGCAACCCCACTGTGGAGCATGAGCACGTGGACCCTTGGGCAATCTGCATCAACCTTTTGTCTCCATCCACAGGTGCAGAGTGTTGACATCGCAGCTTTCAACAAGATCTGAAAGTCCAAGAGTGTGGTTGGTGTGTGTGTGAGGACCTGCTGAGATTAAAGATTGAAAGCCTGCACTCGGTCTCTTGTGTTATTGGTGTGCAATACTCTGCCAGGCTCCATCCATACTTGTCCCAGCCCAGCCCACCTCTTGCCTCTTCAAACTTTTTGGGCCAGAAACAGAACCCTGTGCCTCTTGTCCCTGCTGTTTTGACCATGTGCAGAACACCTAGGCCTGAGCTATATACATACCTCTTCACTCTCCTTAACCTCTGGAGGGGCACCACAGTTAACTGGAGTGGGCACATCTTCTATGTTCTGTGATGGTTGGAATATGGACAGCTAGCTATACTGTGGAATTTTGCCCACCCATTCTGCTTTGTGTCAGTGCTTGGGTATTGGATGAAATAGTATGGACATCTAGGTAAGAGGTACCAAAAGCTCTCCTGTTGAGACTGAAATGCATTACTCAATAAAAGCTGTCACATGAGGAAGGATGGCTTAGCAGTTAAGAGCACTGGCTGCTCTTCCGGAAGAGGTGGGTTCAATTCTGACTTGCTGGAAGAAGAGATAGTAGGAGCATGTGAGTGGCAGGCATGGCACTGGGGGTGGGAAGGTGAGGTGGATGCTGAGACACAGGCCCCTGCTGCCCCTTGTCCACAGGACTAGATAGATTCCTCTCCCACCCCACTGTGGAACATGAGCATGTGGTCCCTGAGGCAGTCTGCATCAACACCCAGCTGTAATGTGACCTCAGATCCAGGGCATTTGATTACCATTTCTGGCCTCTGGGCATTAAGCCTGCCTGCAGTATAGAAACACCATCCCCCCTCCCTTTTTTTTTTTTTTTTTTTTTTTTTTTTGAGCTACACTGGAACTTGTTGGGGATCCTCCTGCTTCCCCCAAGGGTGTCATTAAAGATGTTAACCACCATTCTCAGCATAAACTGCCCGAGCTAGGACATGGACTAGCTAGGCATCTGGTAGCTGGGTTAAGCCAACATCCCCTTCGCTGGTGCTTGAGATCCTTGCTCATTAGGGGTCCCTGGCTTTACAAGCAGATGCTCGCAGTTGCATAGGTAACCCCGCTGCCCATCCCTGGTCTGGGGCAAGAGGCCAGGGTAAAGTACAACCTGAGCTAGCATTCAAACCATGTTTGGAGTTGCTGTTTAGCATTTGCCACTGCTAGTTGAGGGCCACTATCCTGTAAGAACCATTCGCGGGGGCAAGCTTCTAGCTGGACTCAAGGAAGTTGGGGTAGGAGTATGCTGATGGGCTGGCTACCTTTGTTGGTTTGGATCTATGCAGCTCTAGCAGCATAGGTGGTTCTCCCCGCCCACTGCTGCCGGGAAAGGCCCCGCCTCTGGGTCAGTTCCCTGGACCGGTGCCCTGAGGGGCGGAGTAGGAAGCCATTAGCCAGGCTTGTGACACTGCGTTTACCGTGTGGGATTGCCATGGAGCTGGATGGCGAGGGGCGCGCGGTGGTACGGCCACTGCTCACTGACCTCTACCAGGCCACCATGGCTCTGGGCTATTGGCGTGCAGGCCGGGCATGCGAGGAAGCGGAGTTCGAGCTCTTCTTCCGCCACTGTCCGTTTGGAGGCTCCTTTGCCCTGGCTGCAGGACTGCGGGACTGTATGTGTTTCCTGAGAGCCTTCCGTCTGCAGGACGCAGGTAACTCCGCACCACACACTGGTAGTCCTCTGGCTGGGAGAGAATCCTGCTCCTCCCCCCCTCACCCATCTCTTCTAGATGTGCCCTTGACCTCTGAGGGGACCTGCACTTGCCTGGTCATGTCCTTCCCCCAGACCACATGTATTCTTTATCGCCCCAGACGTGCAGTTCCTGGCTTCAGTGCTACCCCCAGACACCGACCCTGCCTTCTTCAAGCACCTTCAGGCCCTTGACTGCTCTGGGGTGACGGTGCGGGCCCTGCCAGAGGGTTCCCTTGCCTTCCCTGGTGTGAGTGTCCTGCTAGCTGGGTGGGTAGAGAAAAGGTGGGATGGTCCAGGAGGTCTGGCTGTGGAGCTAATCACCTGTCCTGCAGGTGCCGCTACTGCAGGTGTCCGGGCCTCTACTTCTGGTACAGCTACTAGAAACTCCTCTGCTGTGTCTGGTCAGTTATGCTAGGTGAGCAGAGTTCCTGAGCTCTGTGGCTAAGTCGGTCCACTGCGGTGACTTTGCAACCCTCACCTGGGCTCTCTGGGCCTGTCACCTCCACAGCCTCGTGGCCACCAATGCTGCTAGGCTTCGTCTGATTGCAGGACCGGATAAGAAACTGCTAGAGATGGGCTTGCGGCGAGCTCAGGGTCCAGATGGGGGATTCACAGCCTCCATCTACAGCTATCTGGGCGGTGAGGCCAAGAAAAGACGTAGGTTGGGGAAGGGAAGGTACCGTTTTACCCGGAGTCCCCTAAGCCTGCCTGCCTTTTCACCCAGGGTTCAACAGCAGCAGCAACACACTTGCCGGACAACTGAGGGGTGTGCCAGTGGCAGGGACCCTGGCCCACTCCTTTGTCACTTCTTTTTCGGGTAGTGAGGTGCCCCCTGACCCGGTTAGTACTGTTTGATTTTATGTCAGGGACCTATGTAGCCCAGATTAGTCCTGAAACCCTGATCCTCCTGCCACTGTCTCTGTGTACTTCCATGCTGGGTCTAGTCAGTCAGACCCTTTCTCAAGCCAGCTTTATCTAGAGGACAAGATCTCAAAACCAGTTCCTAACCCTGGCAGGGGTGGGTTGGACCTTGCTCTCTACACTGGCAGATACTGTGGAACACTTGGGCCAAGGCTGTGCTAGGAAGCTGGCCTTACCTTTGTCCTCAGGCCACGGCATACTGGCTGCTCCCAGTTTAACACTACTCTAGAACCATCTTTTAATCTCTTTCTACAGATGCTGGCTCCAGCTTCTCGTGAGGGCCCCACAGTGGACCTGACAGTCAGTGTAAATTTGTGGCTGAAGCGTGTGTGCAGCTACCTGGGGCTGAAGGTGCAAGAGCCACATCCGGGAGAACGGGCAGCATTTATAGCCTATGCTCTGGCCTTTCCCCAGGCTTTCCAGGGCCTGCTAGATTCCTACAGTGTACGCAGGTGAGCTGTGAGCATTTGATCAGGGCAGCCTCGGCAGAGCAACTGAGCTCCTGATCCCTTTTTTTATATGCAGGAGTGGTCTTCCCAACTTTCTGGCAGTAGCCCTGGCATTGGGGGAGCTGGGCTACAGGGCAGTGGGCGTGAGGCTGGACAGTGGTGATCTGCTTCAGCAGGCTCAGGAGATCCGTGGGATCTTTCGAACTGTTGGTACCCAGTGAGTTATCCATGAGGGGTGTGGTACGCCTGCTAGAAACTCCTTATGGAAGTCCCAGGGAGATGGGACAAGGACGGATTGTCTTTCTTAAAGGGAGGCCATGGGCCTATTTCAGGGGCAACAGGAAAAGCCCTGGAAAGGGCTCCTAACAGAAGGGGTGGGTATAGGCATGGCTGATGGGGAGCAAGGAAAGAGGACATGGTGAATCAGGAGCATCTGAAGGGGTGCTACCTGTGAACCCATTACATGCAGGTTCCAGGTGCCCTGGCTAGAATCTGTTCCTATTGCAGTCAGTAACAACATTGATGAGACGGAGCTAGCACGACTGGCTCAAAAGGTAGAGTGGAAGAGGGATAGGTGGACGGTAGAATAGAGGGCCCTGGCACCCTACAGGTGGCAGCTTGGCTCAGTGTCACCTCCTCTCTACACAGGACAGTGAGGTGAACATTATTGGCATTGGCACCAGTGTGGTCACCTGTCCCAAACAGCCTTCTATGGGCTGTGTCTACAAGGTAAAGAGAATGTTTGGCCCCAGGTGGGGAAAGTCTGGAAGAACATGGGTGGCAGGGGACAGGGGCCCAGCTATGTGAACACCTTGTCATTACAGCTGGTGTCTGTGGGAGGCCAACCTCGAATGAAACTGACAGAGGACCCTGAGAAGCAAACCCTGCCAGGGAGCAAGGCTGCCTTCCGGTTCCTAGGCTCTGATGGTGATTTCCCTCTGCCTTTCCCTTGTCCTTTTTCAAGTCTCCAGCCCCTATTTGATTATTCTTGCCTTTGCTCAGGGTCTTTCCTACTGGACTTACTGCAGTTGGCAGAAGAACCCCCACCCAAGGCTGGGCAGGAGCTCAGGGTTTGGCCCCAAGGAGCCCAGGAGCCCTGCACTGTGAAGCCAGCCCAGGTGGAGCCATTGTTGCGACTCTGCCTACAACAGGGCCAGGTGACTTCCCCTTACCTGCTCCTTCACTTGAGCTGAGCTCTGATCCCAGCCAGCATCTCCAGCCAGCGTCTCTCCCTCCCTTTTCCCTCCCCTGAAGCTGTGTGAGCCACTTCCATCTCTGGAGGAGTCCAGAACCTTTGCCCAGCAGTCCCTGAGACGCCTCAACCCCACTCATAAGCAGCTTCAGAGCCCTACAGTGTATCAGGTAGGTCTGTCTGTAGGTGGTCTGCCCTGTGTGTTCTATGTGTCCCCTGCCCCACTCCCCAGTCCCAGCTTCCCAGATCCCTCTTTTTCTCTCTACAGGTTGCATTGTCAGAGAAGCTTCGGGCACTGATAGATGGCCTGAGTGCTGGAGGTCCCTTGTAAAACTCACAGGGGTAGTGAACTACCAGAAATAACATGACTCACTGCCCCTACAACTTGTTGTGTGTCATTAGTTCACAAATTGTTCCTGCTCACTTGACTTCTACACTTCCAGAGCTGGGCTGGAACTGATTTGGGTAGCTCAGGGACTGCTGGGCAAAGGTCCTGGACTCCTCCACGGGTGAAGTGGCTCACACAGCTGCAGGGCAGGGGAAAGGGAAGGGAGAGACGCTGTCTCGGGATCAGAGCTCAGCTGGGCTGGGAGTCAGAAATGTGAGTTGGCACAGGCCAGCAGCCATGGGCTGGACTATGGGGACCAGGTCTGGGTGGAACTGCATGGCCATAAGACACTGAGGACTTACATTTACCTCTGTTTTGAGGATGTTATTGTGAAGGCCCTCACCTACTAGAACCAGATAGGGGGTTCCTAAGGTTGAGATGAGGTATCAGAATCTAATAGCCTCAGGCTCCCATATCTACTAAGGGCAATGTCCCCCATCAGTTGAGACATCTCAAGCTACCCATGCCAACCCTGAATGATCTGTTATAGGCCAATCAGGGGTCTCAGTTTCTCCCCCAATAACCAAGGAAGGAGGAGGGGATTGAAAAAGCTGAGGCTCCAAGGAGCTGGCTTTGTGAGGGCTGGAAGTGCCTGGGCACAGCAAGCTAGGCAAGGCTCAGAGGAACTGCTCAGGAGGGAGGGAGTACCTTAGTCACTGATCTATTGCAGTGAGAAGACACCATGACCACAGCAACTCTTACAAAAGAAAGCATTTAATTGGGGGCTTGCTTACAGTTTCAGAGGTTAGTCAATTATCATGGTAGGGAGTTAGGTGACATACAGGCAGGCATGGTGCTGGAGAAGTAGCTGAGAATTCTATATACAAAAGGAGACACTGGGCTTGGCATGGGTTTTTGAAATCTCAAAGCCCAGCCCCAACAACACACTTGCTTCAATGAGTCCACACCTCCTAATCCTTAATCCTTTCAAATAGTGCCACTCCCTGGTGACTAAGCTTTCAGATGTATGAGCCTATGGGGGCCATTCTTACTCGAGCCACCAAGGAAGGTTCATGGCTTGGCAGGAGGCCGAGCTGGGGCTTGGACGTCCTGAGGTACTTGAGCTGAAGAGGTTAAGAGCCCACTACTTGGAGCACTTGCACATGTACTTCCGCCATCTGCCCTAGGAGACTGCCAGACCAGTTCATCCAGCTCCCTTGGCTCAGTTCTGGGGAGTGCCTTTCATGTTTGGTGGAGAGTGGGGATTTAGGGCAGAGGCTGGGTCAGCTCTGGGGCGCATGAACCTGGAAAGGGATGCACACATACACACTGCCTAGGCGGCCAAGGGTGGAAGAAGTACAGGGCATGAGACATAGCACCTCAGAACTGGCAAGGATACAGAATGGCCCACATCAACAACAATGGGCACTTGCAAAAGTACTTAAGGAGGCTTCACCTGCCCTCACCTCAGAAATGATGACAGCATCTGACCACACCCATTCCTAGGATATCTGGCTGTGTGACAACACAGGGGCCTAGACCGGCCCCTGACTCTGCTATAGCCTCTTCACAATGATCTAAAACTGCCCTGGACCTCTCCCCCAAATAAAAGATCTTTCCTCCTCTCCGTGTTCATAGTCCATTATCTTCATGGTCACTGGTGGCCAGAGTCAGTCTTGACATTCCATTTGACTCCAGCAACCTGGGCAGAAACCCTTCACAAGCCCATGCTAGAGTACCTCTGTGACTCCCCAGTCAACCACTGGCACATGTTCAGACACGTATGCACGTATATGCCCACGCCACCACGCCTGTCTGTAGGTCCGCCTGTGGTCCCTCCCAGGGCCTGATTCTAGGTCAGGTCTGAACACAACTTCATTGGAAGAGTGGTGGCAGTGCTGCTGGTAGGGACACCATGGCTGGGGGTGTGTGGGGTCGGGGCAGGGATGGCCCTGTGGGGTCCCTAACTCTCACAGCTCTGGCGGAAGGAATCCAGGCTAACCAGGGGCAGCCTGTGGGACCCTCTTCCACAGGCCATCAGGCTGAGTCCCTGGAGCTTAGACCTGAGGCTGAGACCTACACTCAGACGCTTACCCCGGCCTTGGAGGCCCAGCCTGGGAACGAAGTGATTGCTCCCACAGTTAGCAGTGAGAACTGTTCCCCACAGGATGCCCAGGAACCAGCCCCTGAGAGACCCTACCAGGTGAGTACTGCAGATGGATCATGCAAGGTTTGGCTAAAAGGTTCACTTGGGCACTAGAAAGCAAGAGGTGCTGGTGCCGAGGGTAAAAGAGGGATGGAAAAGATCACAGGGGAAGAAGATGTGTGGCCATTTGAGGGACAATGAGGCTGGGAGACCGAGGAAGATAGCTGACATAGGCTTGGGGACTTCATACACTCCATGCTCTACCCTACCTTCCCTAGGCCTCCCAGTATTCCTGGGAAGAAGGAACCCTTGCAGACCTTGCGTTGTATACAGCTGCCTGTCTGGAGGAGGCTGGCTATGCAGGGACCCAAGCAACAGCATTCACTCTGTCCTCAGCTCTGGAAGCCCAGGGACAACGACTGGAGGATCAGGTTAGCATGCCCAGCCCTCTCTTCTGGGTGGGAGACCTCAACCACACTCCCGCAAAGGCTGATATTACAGAGTTGGAGGTGGTGAGAGTTTGCTTTTGAATTAAAGGGACCCTGACTCATTCGTCCTGTTTACCCAGGTCCATGATCTGGTGCGAGGGCTGCTGGCACAGGTGCCTAGCTTGGCAGAGGGGAGACCCCGGCGGGCAGCCCTACGGGTGCTGAGCGCACTGGCTCTGGAGCATGCACGGGATGTGGTGTGTGCGCTGCTACCCAGTTCACTGCCCCCAGACCGGTAACCTGCCCTGCCCTGCACATATGCACAGCCCCACGAAGCTTCCTTCCTTGCCCCTTTCCCACTTGATTGCTTGCTCACAGAATCTGGCTCCTGAAGCACCAGGCTGTAAGGGAGCAGGGACTCAGAATTCCCTCCTCTCGACGCTGCTGCTGCCCCGTCCATACCCAGGTTTAGTTTATCTCACACACACACACCCTCATACAGACGTGGGTGGGATAAGGAAGCACAGTAGTTTGGGCACTTGGAAGCCTCACAAGAATAACAATAATAGTAGTAGTAGCAGCAGCAGCAGCAGCAGCAGCAGTAGTCATCAGGTCTGTTTCCCTGTTCCTGACCTAAGAAGACTCAGTGTGGTCCAGATGGCTGCTGATTTCTGGGACTGGCTCTGTTGTAGTCTGCATTTATTTTGTCTGGGATGTGGGCCAGTGGGAAGATGGTTTACTTCTGGAGGGTTTTCCTAGAGTCACGGAGTTTTCCTAAGGATTCCATGCAGCTCCTCCTCATGACATGGCCCTTCACCCCCAGGGTGGCCGCTGAGCTGTGGAGAAGCCTAAGCCGGAATCAGCGTGTAAATGGGCAGGTGCTGGTGCAACTGCTGTGGGCACTGAAGGGCGCAGCAGGTCCTGAGCATGGGGCTCTGGCAGTAAGTGGCTCCCCACCCCCCAAGAGCCATCAGAGGGCGTGGCCCAGCCACAAGCAGCTAAAAAGCAGCTTTGCATGGTGGGACTGTGGATTAACTCCTGAGTCACACTTGTGTGGGATGCCCTCCACGCATCCAAACCTGACACAGTTCCAAGGGTGGGCTCACTTGATCTGCAGGCCACACGTGCTCTTGGGGAGATGTTGGCAGTCTCTGGCTGCGTGGGAGCCACTCGAGGCTTCTATCCTCACCTGCTGTTAGCACTGGTCACACAGCTGCATGAGCTGGCTCAAGGTGTTCACTCCCCTGACAGCCCTAAGGTTTGGGAGCCTTTTCACCGAGGGCCACCTCACAGCCATGCCAGGTGAGAAGGTACACTTGGGTAAACGATGGGTGAGGCAGGCTCTTCTTGCCCTCTCTGCCCAACTGCTCTACTTTTTCCACCTCCAGCTGCACAGTGGAGGCCTTGAAGGCCCTGCTCACAGGGGATGGTGGCAGAATGGTGGTCACATGTATGGAGCAAGCAGGAGGCTGGAGGAGACTGGTAGGAGCCCACACACACCTGGAGGGTGTCCTGCTGCTGGCCAGGTGAGGAGACACCCCAGGACAGCACAACAGGCGGAGGCTCCCTACTGGCCAGGTGCGATAGTGGCATGGAGGAGGTGGTGGGGATGAGCCCTTCCAAACCAAGGAAGAGATCTCTTCTACCCTTCTCTAGTGCCATGGTGGTGCATGCCGATCACCATCTGCGAGGCCTTTTTGCAGACCTGCTTCCTCGGCTACGAAGTACCAATGACCCGCAGCGCCTCACAGCTATGGCCTTCTTTACTGGGGTGAGCCTGATTCCCGGAAGGGTAATGGGATGACTGCCTGAATAGACACCGAGAAGCACTGACTCTATGCCCCTTGCCTAGCTGTTGCAGAGTCGGCCCACGGCACGGCTCTTACGGGAGGAAATCATCCTGGAGAGACTTCGAACTTGGCAGGGTGACCCAGAGCCCACCGTGCGCTGGCTAGGCCTACTCGGTCTTGGCCACCTTGCAATGAATCATGGGAAGGTGCCAATCTGGTAGTGTTGGACCGGGTGGGTCCTAGGCAGAATCTGGAAGGGTCCTGCCACACCGTCCTATCTTTACAGATAAGGCATGTGAACACACTGCTGCCGGTGCTCCTAAGAGCGCTGAGCGAAGGTGATACGCGGCTTGTGGGTGCTGCACTAGACGCGCTACGGAGACTATTGTTGCAGCCCGGAGCACCTGTGAGGCTCCTTAGCTCTGAGCTGCGACCACGCCTTCCACCGCTACTGGACGATGTGAGCAAAATCCTGCCCTGTGGTTTCACTGTGTCCCACCTGGAATTGTCCACAGATGTGCAGTCCCACCCACAGGCTCTCCCTAGGGCGCCCAGCCAGTTGTCTGTGGTGCTGCCATCAGATTGAGGGTTAATCTGAGGCCCTGATCAGGCCCGTCCTTCCTTCCTCTGCACTGACCTTTCCCACTCTCGCGCTTCCGTGAGCTGACTGTATTTTCACGTGAAGGCTCGGGACTCTGTCCGTGCTTCAGCAGCAGGACTCCTTGGAACGCTGGTGCGGCGTGGTCAGAGAGGACTCCGGTTGGGGCTTCGGGGACCCCTGCGGAAACTGGTGCTACAGAGTCTGGTGCCACTGTTGCTGCGCCTACATGACTCCAGCCAGGATGCTGCTGAGGTCAGTGTTCTGTCCCTATCTGTCTCATCCAGTACTTCTATTCCTACGTTGTGGCCTCTCTGAAGGTTTAGAGCTAGGAACAAGAATTCCATGGACTTTTAGGCCCAGGTCCTCTTCCCTGGCTGCTCTACTAAGTACCTCACCCGTGATCTTGCCAACCTTTTTCTGGCCACAATCCCCTTTCTCCTACTTGCCATCTTCTGGACCCCTAACCCTGCTTGCTTCCTCCATTCCAGAGCTCAGAGTGGACATTAGCCCGCTGTGACCAGGCCCTTCGATGGGGCCTGTTGGAGGAGATGGTCACTGTGGCTCACTATGACAGCCCCGAGGCGCTAAGCCGTGTCTGCCACCGCCTGGTGAGTGGAGAAAGCGCCATGATGGGGGAGAGGGTAAGGTCAGCTGCTCACTTGTCCCAGGATTCTATAGGCCACTCCCCCTCAAAACAGTCTCCACCTGAGCTAAGCACAACCACCATACCCTTATGAGGCCAGCCCCTAGCCTTAGTTCACATTGCCTGCTCCAACCTCTTTCCCAGGAAGGACTAATACTTCCTTGCTGTCATGAGCATTTGTGTTCCTAGGTTCAGCGATATCCAAGCCATGTTAAGCAGTTCCTGAGTCAGACCCAGGGCTACCTGCGGAGCCCCCAGGACCCCTTGCGCAGGGCAGCCACTGTGCTCATAGGTAAGGCAATCTTACCCACATGACTAGGGCTCTGAGAGGTGAGCCAGCCTCTGTTAGGGTGGGACCAGGCCTCACTGGTTTGCTTTGGTTTGGTACACAGGCTTCCTCGTCTATCATGCTAGCCCCAGTGGAGTCAGTCAGGACCTGTTGGACTCTTTGTTCCAGGGTGAGGACTAGATCTACCACGGAATAGAGTACTAGAGAGATGGAGGGTGCTGGAGAGGAGTGGACAAGGCAGAATGGGTGAGGACCAAGGCTCTTCTACTCATCCTAAGTGCCTCTTTATACAGACCTAGGACAGCTGCAGGGTGACCCAGAGTCTGCAGTTTCCGCGGCAGCGCACGTGTCTGCCCAGCAGGTGGCGCTACTTGCTCGGGCGCAGGTTCAGCCCCGCCGCTCCAGCCTCTTAGGCTTCATCCGACATCGTTCACACCCTACAAGACCCCATCCGCTCTATGATGATAGTCCATTCCTACGCCGGAGCCTTGCAGGCCGATGGAACTGCCCTGAACCTCGTTGAGCCAAACGCCCTGAACCTCGTTGACCCAGGCCTGGTATCCAAATTCATGGGCACACACTATCCATGCTGTCACCAATCCCTACTATAGTGGATCTGCAGAAGAAGATCTCTTCAGAGGTCACCCCAGGCCTGGTGCTGGACACTGGCACCCACTGCCCTGTAACTATTTTCTATGGGCCCACCATGTGACAGCTGTGTCGTAGATGGCCCATTCCATCTCAAGTCCCTCTTGTAGTCTTGGTCTATTTATTCTCTGCTGGGCCAGTTCTGTCAACTTCCTGGAGTGTGCCTCTGCTCTAGGTTAGATCTGGCACCTGTCCTGGATAGCATCTGCTTCCCAAGATGGGTCTGGTGTGGGCACTGAAGTTGATGCCACCGTAGGCTGCACTGCCCTCTTCCTAAGGCTCGGTATGCCTAGCCATAGTCTTACTGTCATGACCTTCTTAGCTTCGTCAGTAGTCTATCGATCCTGTTTCTTCTTTCATCCTCTGTTCCTTACAGCTGTCCTGGGTTATGTTCCCTATGTCCTTGAGGTTATAGGCAATCCTCAGGAAGCATCGACTTGCTCTCCTGTCCATACCCACTGTCCTTACTCCTTTGGGTAACCAATCCATTTCCTACGCCCACTCATGTCAGAACCCACCTGTACAATGGTGTTCTCTAGAAAGTATCCCTAAGATCCCTCTATGCAGGAGAGCCCCAGCTAGGATTATACCCATGGGCTGAAGTATGGGGAGCAGGCACTCCACACCCACCAGACTGTAAGTGGGTATGTCATTACCCAATTTCCTGTACAGGGCTCAAATGGGAAGGTATAGCTGGACAGACAGGAAGAGCCAGCCATAGCTGTGATCCCACACATCCAGGCACTCGGCAATAGGTAGCTTCCTCCACTTAGAATGCCTACCTTAGAATGTCCTGCAGGGAGGCCTCCTCACAACACAGGATATGCACAGGGTAGTAGGTAATACCTCCCTAGGCATTTGTTTCCCCACCCTGGAGTCTCTTTGGGACAAGTTTGGGATCCTATTCATTGCAATGAACAAAGCAGTATGCAGGAAGACTGGGGACATGGCACTTGCTGCTATAGCCCAGTCCCCAGGGCCACCGACTTCTGTAGAAAGCCCTCCCACTGCAAGTCTGGCAGCTAGGGGCTGGGCTTTGACCCATGTCCTCCCTTTTTTTTGTTTGTTTGTTTTTGTTTGTTTGTTTGTTTTGTTTTGTTTTATTTTGTTTTGTTTTGGGGTATTTTTTTTTCTTCCCAAGACAGGGGTTCTTTGTATTGTCCTGGCTGGCCTGGAACTTGCTAGGTAGACCTTGCAGGCCTCAACCTCAAAGAGATCCACCCACCTCTGCCTCCCTAGTGCTGGGATTAAAGGCCATATGCTGCCCAGCTTTGTTTATATTTTGTTTTGTTCTGTTGTGCCCTCCCTTTCCACATAGGGCCTGTTGTAGGCTCAGCCAGTCTCCTGTTCCCTTTCCCTGGAGATCCCATTGGACCTTCCACCTGAGCTTTGGGTGTGGTTGACAAGATCTGCCTATGTTTTGCCCCCAGGACCTAAGGGTTGTGGTGCTATGCTTTCTAGGATCTGCTTCCATTCCAGGAGTTTTTCAAGAACTTCTGGGTAGGATGGCTGTCCTTGCTAGTTTTATGTTAAGCTAGTCATCTGAAAGGAGGGAACCTTAATTGAAACGATCCAGCTGAAGGGTCTTAATTAGTGATTGATGGGGGAGGGCCCAGCCCATTGTGAGTCCTGGGTCTATAAGAAAGCAGGCTGGGAAAAACACGATCAAGTCCATGGCATCCGCATCTCCTCCTGCCTCTAGGTTCTTGCCCTGTTTGGGTTTCTGCCCTGACTTTCTTCAGGGATGGACAGTCACCTGGAAGTGTAATCCGAAATAAACCCTTTCCTCCTCTAAGTTGCTTTGGTCATGATCTTAGCAATAGAAACCCTAATCAAGACAATGGCAGAATAGTGACTGCCTCTGTGAGAGCTGATAGAAAAAGAGTTAGAATCAGAAGAGAAAAGAAAAAAAGACTGTCAGAAACAGAGACAAGACTGTGAGAGGGTGGTGGAGGAGAACATGCATGCCACACAGAGGAGCATACCAAACACAGGCTCAGCTGCATGGTCCCTGGCTGGGGCAGGGGACTGAGAAGCTACTTCCAAAAGGTAAGGCAGATAAATGCTTGGCAGTCCAACAGCACTCAGGAGCCTCAAAGCCACTTGCGATTTTTGGTGTGGGAACTGATCTCTCTGGTGAATGGTCTGTGGCTGAATGAAACCTCACTTTGTTGGTCTTCTGACTCCAAAAGCAGCCATTTTGAGGATCTGATGTTAAAAAACAGCTAAGATAGAGAACATCCACAGGTCAAGAGATTTAATTGGCCCACTGCATTTGGGAGAAGGAAGACCTAGAAAAGCCAGTATGGAGAGTGGAGGACCGGACACTACCTAGCAGAAGTGTGCAGGTAGTAGGAGACTGGTTCAGACCAAGAGATGCATAAGGAGGAACAGCAATGAAACACCTCTTAGATGCATAAGGAGGAACAACAATGGAACACCTCTTAGATGCATAAGGAGGAACAACAATGGAACACCTCTTAGATGCATAAGGAGGAACGGCAATGAAACACCTCTTACTTTTTCCCCCTTCTGAGACAGCATTTCTCTGTGTGCAGCTCTAGCCATCCTGGAACTGGCTCTGTAGACCATGCTGGCTTCCAGCTCACAGAGATGTGCCTGCCTCTGCCTTCCAAGTTCTGGGAGCAAAGATGTGTGCCCTTTTATTCATCTAATTTTGTATCTGAACTTTTTCACTATTTGGAAATCTTGTTTTTTGTCTTTGAGAAATTGTTTCACTATATATCCCTGGCTTTCTAGATCTGCCTTCCCATGCCCCCTGAGAGCTGGGATTAAGCATCCAACTAAAACTACCTTTTAAAATAGAGATAAAGACATCCTAAGGCAAGCACAGGCTAAAGCAGTTCATGATCACTGAGCATCTCAGAAGACACTTAAAGGACACTATACACAGAGGGAATAAGCAAACCTCAATTACAAGAGCACAGGAAAGAATATACTTCATAAGAGGAACAGCAAAATAAAGGACCCCATCAATCCAGCCCAGCAAGCCAGCGATACCCTGATATTAATAGGGAAGAAAATAGGCAACAAACAACAATCCAGCCAATTATAAAACAACAATTACAGTTGGTATATATATCTCAAAAGTAACCTTAAACTTATATGGATAGAACTTAGCAATAAGGAGAGAGATTGGCCAACTGGATTAAAGAACTAGACCCAGCCATATATTTTCCCCAAGATGCCCAAGGATGATAGTCAAGTGGGGAGGCAACCCATCAAATGAAAGGGAACTAAACACAGCAAGCTGGCATGGCTAATCTCATAATATAAATTTCAAATCAAAATTATTAGAAGGCACTGGATCTTAGGGGAAACTATCTAGAGGGTATGGTAATTAGCCAGAACTTGGTGGTGCACACCTTTAATCCCAGCACTCAAGAGGCAGTGCCAAGCGGATCTCTGTGAGTTCGAGGCCAGCCTGGTCTACAGTGCGAGTGCTAGGACAGGCTCCAAAGCTACAGAGAAACCCTGTCTGAAAAACAAACAAACAAAAAACAACAACAAAAAATATGTAGTAATTTTTTATATGAATGCAGCAAATGTTGGGTTTTACAAGACAAACACTAATGGACATACAAAGTCAGATAGGGCCAGGTGTATTAATAGTGAGTGATTTCAATATCTTACTCTAATCTCTAGATAGAGTATCCAAGCTGATAATCAAAGAAACCTCAATGTTGAACTCTACAGCAGAAAAATGAATTTAATAAATATTTTATGGAATGACAAAATAGTTCATCCAAAAACTTCTCTAAGGTTACAAATCAAATCTTTACAAATACAAAAGGATCATATAATATTTTGTATTTTATCAGCTTATAGTGTAATTAATTAGAGATCAGTAATAAAAACTACAGAATCTGCACAAATTCATGGAGATTGAGTAACACCTTTAAATGACTAGTGAGTCACTGAAGAAATCAGGGAAGAAATTTGAAAGTTTCTAGAACTAAGTGAAAATGAAAGTACAAGTTACCAGAATCTTTGGACTACACACACACACACACACACACACACACACACACACACACACTAAATAATGTATGTAATTTAAAAATTAAACGCAGAAAA
The DNA here is from genome assembly GCA_030556225.1 of Cricetiscus sungorus. Classification (NCBI taxonomy): domain Eukaryota; kingdom Metazoa; phylum Chordata; class Mammalia; order Rodentia; family Cricetidae; genus Cricetiscus; species Cricetiscus sungorus. The sequence continues at coordinate 25,997,297 of JANBXA010000031.1, forward strand.
TAAAAAGCAAACAAAAAAATGGAGAAAAATCCCATTTCCTTTAGCTCCAAAAATTAAAAATATCTTGGTGAAAGACACTAGAAGATGGGAGGCTCTCCTGTGCTCACTGGTGGGTAAAATTAACACTGAAAATGGCTACATCACCAAAAGCATTCTAATCTACAGGCTTAACATAATCCCCATCAAAGACTTAGTGACATTCCTAGAAATAGTAGTTCTAGAATTTATTTGGAAGCACAGAAGTGCCCAAATAACTAGAGGAATTCTGAGCAATGAAGGTATCATAGTACTGGATCCTAAACTTTAGTACAGACTCACTGTAACAAAACAGATTCATAGGAGTCATAGGCCAATAGAGTATAATGGAGGGCATAGCAGTAAAAACACACAGTTATGGACACCTAACTTTTAATATAACTTTCAAAAACATATATTGAAAAAAAGAGAGAGTCCCTTTAACAAATGGTTCTGAAAAAACTTTATTTCTCTGTTAAAGAAGGAAATTAAGCCTGGCATGGTGGTACAGGCCTTTAAACCCACAAAATACAAACAAAACAATAAAAAAATGAAAAAAGAAAATGTGGCACCTATACACAATGGAATTTTACCCAGCCATACAGAATAATAAAGTCATGGAACTTCCTGAGAAGAAGCAACTGACAAGCATTATGTTAAGTGAGGTAAACCAGACCCTGTTGGGGTCCATAGAGGTGGTTCCATTCCATATTAACTTAAAGTCAGAGAATTCAAAACTATCTTTGCTCTTTCAAGGTTAAAGGCCTAAAGGTCTAAGGCGTGGCCACTGAAGGCTGTTTGGCCTAAGGTGTGGATGGACCTAGATAGCAGGATACTTGATCTAAGGTTACTGGACAACTTAATCCTCAAGGCCAGGTAACAAGAAGTTTGATCTAAGGTGTGGTTACTAATGGAGAATTAAGGAAGTGATTAAGTCTGTTTCTTCCTTGTATCTTAGTAAAGAGTCTTACCTTTTCTCTTTTGGTTGGGGTACTTAAGGATTTTGAACAATAAACTTAAGGTGGATCACAGCATTCACTGGGATGCCCTCCTGACTCTGTCTTCTGTCTTTAGTTTGTTTCAATCCACACTCCCCCTCTCAGGTACAGACGACCGGACAGCTGTCCCTCTATGTGGGGTAACAGATGCTGTGTAACATTGGGGCCTGACAAGACCCAAAATACAAATAGATATTTCACTTACATGCAGAATAATGTTCCTTTGTTTCACTGTTAGTTTTCTTGATGGTTGTGGTAGGTTGAAGAATGGCCCCATAGGCTCATATATTTAATATTTAGTTGCCATGGAGAGACACTGTAAATATTAAAAGGATTAGGAGGTGTTACCTTGTTGGAGTAGGTATGGCTTCTTTGGAGGAAGTATGTCACTGGGGGTGGGCTTTATTTCATAATAATTGCCATAGTCTTGGTGTCTCCTCACGGTAAAAGTGACCAGGAGAGTGGTTTAATGCTCTAACTACAGTGGCATGTTCAGTCCCTTCTGGTTAGTACATCTGAATTTTGCATGTCTGTGGTCTGCCAGGAAGGAGGTGTTATTGCCTTGCCCACTTCACTGCAAGCTGAACCTGAGCTACACTGTGTGGGTGGTGAGGCCCCCTCCATGTACCAACACACTTCTCCTGGCTTTATCAAGCTCCCAGGGGTGGCCATAACAATCACTCAGGATCATTTCTCCCTAGACACAGCCTGTGGCTCCTAATCTTTGTGAGGAATGGACCCTTATCCTCTTGCCATGAAATCTGCTAAAGTCCCAGAATCTGCCTGTCTAGAGGTCACACTTGTATGCCAGTGACATAACACTGTCACAGAGCATGGGTCTGCTACCTTACCTGTGTGCCCCAAGTCCCCTGAAGCAGAGTGTAACCCTGATCCAAGTATGGAGTTACTCCTAAACTGTGCATCTTTTCTAGGAAAGTATGTGAAGGCGTGCTTGGGTTTGACTATGTCCGAACACAGGTGCTGTGTAGCAGTTTCTGTTGTAGTTAGCTGTGGTGAGGACAGATCACACCTGTAGAGAGCCGCGAAGTGCCACGCCTTAAAGTGGCGCTGGCTTCCGCCTTACACCTTCCCATTGGTGAAGGCTCAATTGGTTAAGTCTGTTCAGCCTGTCTGCTTCCGCATTAGAGTAGCCTATCTGCAGGGTCCACGTGGCTCACTGGGGTTGGTTAGCTCAAGGGTATTTAAGCCTGTGCAGGGGTCCCCTGGCTCTCTCTTCCTCCCTCTCCCTCTCTCTCTCCCTCTCTTTACTAAAGATTTATAGTAAAGACAGAGTCACATTAAGAAAAACAGCTAAAGGTTTACAGTGTGTTTTAAAATATACGTTGGCTTGGGAGACAAAAAGAAACAGGATACAATGGTTTAAAAAAAAAAAAAAAGAAAAAAGGAAGTAGAGTAACTGGGTATGGTGGCATACGCCTTTAATCCCAGCACTCGGGAGACAAAGGCAAGCAGAACTCTGTGATTTCAAAGTAAACCTGGTATACAGAATAAATTCCAGGACAGATAAAAGTTACACAGAGAAACCCTGTCTCAAAATAAGTAAAAATAGAAGTAAAAAAATAGAGTAATAAAAAAGCCATGTAAAGATGAAAAGCACAGAGAAACATTGGATATTGTACACTGTTCTGTTATCTTTAAATTGTTTGACTGCTGAGAAAATAACAACTGTTAAAAGAAATGCTGCTGGATTAATTCAATTTATATATTTTAAAAATGCTTTGAATCCGAAATTTAAGTTCAAGGACAAGTTACTGGGGAAAAGGATTTCTAATTTTGTTTCCACAGAAAATGAAAAGCTGTGGATTCCTTCCAGTCTAATGTGGTTTAATCAAGCCAGACCCCCTGAAGCATTATCCCTGGGACAAAGCAGCCTTGCAGACTACAGCCAAGATTTCTGCATCTTCTTAGTATCCCCATGACAGCGTCCCCTACCAGCAAGAAGTAGTTTGGAAAGAACGACACCAAATTCCCAAAAATTGTTTATAACTGTTTGTTTTAATTTAAATGGGCCTGGTTATAAAGCACTAATGACCACAACCAATCTTTTTAAAGGTTAAAAAGGGAATTATGGTATAGATATGAATACTTTGTCTTGAAATGGATTTTTATTTATTGATACAATTTAAGGTCAATTTTATGATGAGTATATTTCTCCTTTTGTTTAGGTATTATGTTTATATAGCTCATTAAAAAATGTAATGTATAAATTAGTACAGATTATAGATAGTTACCTATGATAATGAGAACTTAAGTTAGTTAGGATTTCTAGATATGCAGAGATGATTTGAGATGAATAGGCATTCTTCAAACCTTTCAAAGACCTACAGAATATGGCATTTAAAATGGTTTAGGGATTTTCTTGACAGTGAGGCACAACTGCTCCTGGTAATACCACCTGCATCAGAAAGGAAGATGGACATCGAAGAAATGCGTTAGGGAGTTTGCTTCTAATATGGCAAGACTAGCCATTTGGACAAGATACTGCTCTTGTCTAGAATGTTAGACTTTATGCTTTTATCTAGAATGTTAGCCTTTATGCTTTTATGCTGTAGAAACTGGACATGAAGGATCCACAAAAAGGTGACTGCTGAAACAAGATGGACAGTGCTACAGGGTTCCTGCTTCATGAAAGAGTCTGCCAGACACACTATGGCCTATGGGCTGAAGATGGAACATTACAGAAGAACTTGGATGACTGACGAGGCAGTCAGTTGTCTCTGTCATTTCTAGAGTTTATATATTATCCTTCTGTGGTCTTTGAAGGAGTTGAAGACAGATAGTTATGGTTATAGTTTTCCTTAGTTAGGATTAAAGATAAATTACATATAGGACTTTAGACTCACAAAGATAGGATAGATGATATTTTCCTCAAATCTTACTAAATGTTAATGGACAAAATATTGTTAACTGTGATTCTTACTTGATAATTGTGTAATATATTTTGCTAGGTTAAGGTTAAAACCCTTCTTTTTATTTTAGACAGAAAAGAGACTGCCTTTAGTCCTCCCAGTTCTAAGATTAGAATTATTAACAAGAGAAGAAGTGGGGAATGTAAGGATGGAAACATTTAGCCTAACTCTCCACTGACCCCAGGAAGCTGGGAGTCTAAATCCCAGGCTAAAGGTCACTTTGACTATTTACGACAGGGCTGTTTATGACAGCACATGTGAGTGAGTGAACACAGGAAATGAGCCTTGTCACCCCACCCAGAAACTCGTGCGAAGGAGCATTCGTGGGCTAAGCGCAGGCTTGGATAGTTTAAATTAATTGGTCCTCACTGGATGCTATGAGATGATTGGTTTACAATGGGTAGGCTTTGTTGTAACCCTATAAAAGCTGTCTCAAGCCTGTACCCAGGGTCCCAGCCCTCTACCCCTGTGTGGCATATGGCTGTTGACCCCAATGCACTTGGAATATAACAGACCTCATGCTTTTGCATCAAGACCGCTTCTCGTGAGTGATTTGGGGGTGGGGCGTCTTTCCTGAGTGGGAGCATAAAGGTCCACGCTCTCTGGGTGTTTCAGTTGCTGCTGTTAGACTGACAAAGCTATTACTAGCCTAGTCATCAAACAGCATCAAAGTTCTGAGAAGGATAAAATGACAGAGACTTACCTGCTGGTTACCCCAGGGTCTTCCACGGCCACTGAGGGCAGACGTCCCAGGGCAGCTGACAGATCTCTGTGGAGTAGGAACTTTGGGGAGGTCCAGTCTACCTTGTCTATGCAAAAGTGAGGCAGTCAATCCCCCAGTGCCCTGTCTTGCCCACGGTCTGAAGAGAGTCTTGGCAGCAGTTTTGTTCAGTGTTTGGCGTTGCCACATTTGAAGCCAGTTCTGGGTGGAGGCTCTTCTGGGCCCACCCATCTTCTTTGGAGGAAACAGGGGTGGTGTCAGGCACTGGCATGTCTCTCTATCATGAAAAGCTTTTTGATTAAACATTTTAAATGCCATATTCTGCAGATCTCTGAGCAGTTGAGGACTGTCTTTCTATTGGGTATATCTGAGTAGACAAGTTAACTTTGAAAACATATACAGTGGACTAAGGAAAGCATTCCTGCAATTAATTAAATCAGTATTTAGTGTGAATAAAATTAAAGAACTTGATAATTTATAAGGATGATGGACTATTAATTTGTGTTCCCTAACAGTCTTCAGTATATTAGTAGCTTTCATAAGGCTAGAACTTTAAGTTCCATTTCTGTCGGGTTTAGTCTTAAAAATAATGATTTTGAATTGAAGCTCTTTTAGTATCAAAATAAACCTGTTAATAATAGGTAGTGGGCTAAGTAAAAACAAAATAGCCAGGTGCGGTGGCCACGCCTTTAATCCCGGCCCCGGAGGCAGGGGCAGGGGGCTCTGTGAGTTCCAGGCCAGCCTGCAGAGTTCCAGGACCGGCTCCAAAGCCACAGAGAAACCCTGTCTTGAAAAGCCAAACACAAACAAACAAACAAACAAACAAACAAATAGAAAGAAAAAGAAACCAAAATAGCCATTCTGTGGGTAAAAACAGAACAAGTTTGTACCAAGCTGTTAAGGCAGTCTCCTGGGAAGACAAGGAAAAGTGACAAGGGAAAGATCCCAGGGTGAAATGGGAACAGGAGAAAGGGGGACTGTGAGCTGGGGTGGGTTCCATGAGCAAGGCCCGAGGGAGTTCAGAGGCTAACACTGCTCTTGACAGGCCATGGGGGCCTCTGCCCAAATGCCCAACTCAGGGTAAAGGGCCATCTTGGGGAACCAGGCATTCCAATTTCCATTATAGAATATATATCTTATATATCAAATACCTTATTTGTTAAATATATGTTGTCATTTATTTAAGTTCTTTAGAAGCTGGTGTTGAACATTTGGCAAAGACATAAGTACTTAGGTGTAAATCTCTAAGTTAGCTTTTGTTAATCTGAATAGATTTTTATAACCTTAATTTTTATCAACATATAAAGTATATTTTAAACCAGAGTTGAATCACATATATAATATGTTGTAACAAATCTAACCATATATTTTTTATCATCATACAAAAGTCCATATCAATCCAAAATATTTGAGACTTGTTGCTTCCTTGGTCTAGAAGAATAGAAGGAGATACAATGAACAGAGCTCATTAAAAATAAGTGTACTTTTTTTTCTGTTTGGTTGTTTTTTCTTTTCTTTCTTTCTTTTTTCTTTTTTTTCTTTTTGGTTTTTCAAGACAGGGTTTCTCTGTAACAGCTCTGGCTATCCTGGAACTCTGTAGTCTGGAACACACAGAGATCCGCATGCCTCTGCCTCCCAATGCTGGGATTAAAGGCAGCACCACCACAGCCCATTTTAAGATCTTTAACCTTAGTAAAAGATTGCTGCCAGCCATGTGGCTGCCTACATTGTGATGACGTCACCAGCCAAGATGGAGGGGAGCCACTTAGTTGCTGTTTAAAACATGGCTTTTTAAACAATAGTTACATGCACATATAGGCACAGTTGAATCCAAGTTACATACACATACACACAGAGAGTTAAACCTAGCTTACATTCACATATATAGAGTTAAGTCCAAGTCACATATGTGTTCACACACACACACACACACACACACACACACACACACACACACACACACACACACACACACACACAAGAAAGGGAAAACCGATGGATGCTGAGCCAGATGAAGCTGGCTCCGCCACCTCTGATTCCCATATTGTGGCAGACGTGGACAGGACATTTATACAGGGAGAGCAGATAGACAGAAGCAGGTTTTGGAGCAAAGAAGAAAGTGGAGAATGCTTTCTCAGTTCCCTGACTGCCTGGTCCAAGGAATACTGAGGCCAGTCTCTCATCCAGGGGAATGGTCAGAGATGGGTATCAATGACTGACTCAACTGCCAGCATTGAATCAAAGCCATCAATGATAAAGAAAACAGATTTGTTGCAGGTGGAAGAGAGTAGATCTATTGTGGGTGGAGGAGGTGGATAGGGTTCCTGCTTCATAGCTAGCAGGAGCTGAGCAGAACAGGGAGAAAGAACAGAGGGAGAGCTTGAAGCAAAGAAAAGACAAAGCTTGAAAATAGGGTATCCACCCTCCCACCTATTGGCTCGATGGCAGAATGTTGCCAAGGTCCCATAAAATATTGGGCTACAGGGTGGCAGGAAGCAACCATTTGGATTGCTCTATAAGGGATATTTGGGCCATTTCTGACTGCAAATGTGGATGAGTTTAGAAGCCCTTAAGAAGGGCACTAAGCATAAAACTTCCAAAAGGCATATCAAAGGGGAGGTTAGGCTTATGCTGGTAGGTGCAGTCTGCATGAATGAGGCAGAAAAACACTAGATCCAAAGGCCTGGAAATTAGTGTCCCAATAAATTCAGGAAGGGTCGATTGAGAAGGCACAGGCTGCTCAGTGATTCATCACACACAGAGCAGGGGCCAGGGCTCTGAGCTGGAGAGACATGTGGGTTGTCAAGTATGGGCTGAGAGATGAGGCCTTACTCATGGGGAGGTGGCATTGGGCCAGATCTGACAAGTCTGAGGTTTTCCAAAAGGCATCCCAGGGGAATGGAGGTATATCAGAAGATGCAGTTCATAAGAGGGAGGTAGAGAAATAAGATCCAAGGATCTGAAATTTCTAGTGTCCCAGGAATTCAGGGAGGATTGGATTTGAAGAGGCACAGGCTGGGCAAATGTCCAGTTGTCATGGAGTCCGAGAGACACATGGTTGATTGACACCAAGGCTTATTCAAGAGGCAAGGAACCATGGTTAAGAAGCGAATCCTCACTCGTGGGAAAATGGCCAGAGGTGGAGAAAAACTCACCAATCATGTGGATGTTGGATGGAGGGGCCTGGCGACCATTAGTTGCAGAAGCAAGGCTGTTGTCAGACTGCCTGGCCGGCAGGAGGAAGTGCCAGGAGGGCCTGCTGAGTCTGGAGACTCCAATGTTAACTCCTGATGTTTTTATGGTAAAAGGAAGGGATGTTAACATTCAGGCATCATGCTGGCCTGTCCCTTGGGGACCTGGCAGGAAGGGTTCTGCCCTGCTCAGTGTCCTGACAACATCATCCACCACCTTGCCAAAGCACCTGTTCTACAATACCTCATAAAAGGCAAGGCGACCTTGTCAGCCTCTTGCCTCTCCTGCCTCCAGAGGCTGGGTCTCTTCCCCCAATAAAACCCTCCACTCAAGCCCTGTCCCATTTGCATTGTCTCTCTCCCCTGCTGCTTTTCAAATTATGACAGTTTCTACCCTTCAAGGAAGTTCCTTAAGACAGGAGGTAAGCCAGATTTACTGGGTTCCTCCCTCCCAAGAGTATACAAGCAGTAAAGACAGCAAACAGTCACTCCCAGACAAGCCCAGGGCAGAAGCAGAATCCAATAGAACCTCCTAGAAGAAAACAAAGCCTGGAAGAGGCACCAACAGAAAGGTCTCTCTCCAACCTGTGGAGCCGCCTGCAGGCTGTGCAGTGTGCTCCAGGTTTCCAGCTTTTGTGAGCTGTCCCCATGCTGGCTTGACCCTGCCATCTGGCAGAATGCATTCAGTCAGTACCCTGGTCAGACCTGGTGTAAAGGACCCCTTTAAAAGAAAGATCCCTAAACAGGGCTTTGGTGGCACACGCCTTTAATCCCAGCACTTGGGAGGCAGAGGCAGGCAGATCTCTGTGAGTTAGAGGTCAGTCTGGTCTACAGAGCAAGTTCCAGGACAGCCTCCAAAGCCACACAGAGAAACCCTGTCTCAAAAACAAACAAACAAACAAAAAGACAAAAAAGAATGACCCCACCCACTCCCCCCATCCTTTCTCTCTGTTTTTCCAGCTGTTCACCTGGGGCAGACAGGACTTTTTCTATCTCCCTCTTCTGTCCTTTCTCTGTCTCTTTCCTCTTTTCTCTTTCCTTCCCCTTCTAATAAAACTTCTCACTTAAGCTTTGTCTGCCTGGCATGCCTGCACCTCAGCTTCGGTCACCCTCCCGTGCCATGGAATCCACCAAGGTTCCTCACGCATTATTCATATCAGTGATGCCTTTTGGTACTGCAGCTGTCTTTGAGTCATTTTTGCTCCTGTAGATAATCTCTTGCCCATATTCCTGTGAGTACTCCCAATAAAATTCACCAAGTTGGACTTTGGTCCTATGCATGTTTTGGTCTGTTGTGGTTCTCTAACTGGGGCGAGTACATGCTTGTTCATGGTTTCCTGAAACAAGTCTGTCACAAAACAAGGCTCACTTTGGCCTCACAGGTCAGCAGGAGTGGGGATGATGGCCTTCATATCCATCTTACTTCTGTGTGGGTAGACCCCACCCCTACCCATCCTACCAATGGTTCAGAACCGCCCCCCCCCCAACAAACAAAAAACCCTCAGTCATATCCAGGCAGTGGTGGCACATGCCTTGGGAGGCAGAGGCAGAGGCAGAGGCAGACAGATCTCTGTGAGTTCAAGGCCAGCTTGGTCTACAGAAAAAGTTCCAGGACAGCCAGGATGTCACAGAGAAACCATCTGGAAAAACCAAAACCAACCATCCAAACAAACAAAACAAACAACAAAAGCAAACTCAGTTGCTATTCTTTTCTTTGTACATTTATTGAATTTTCCCAACTCCTGGGCCTGCCTCATTTCATTATAGCTCTGTGGTTGAGTTAGGCTCTTGGCTTTTCTAGAGGTTTTGTTAGGCAAGATCCTTCCCAGGCTGGAGGGTAGGACAGGAGGGTGTTGGGGGAAGGGAGGCACGCAGGCTAGCAAGGTTTCTGGCTTAGACTTGACAACAGGGCCAGGGAAGTATAGAGTGCACACGTGGGGCCCTGAGATTTTGGTTCCCAGTGCACCTGGGGGCTGTCCACCTGCAGTGTTAGGCCACATTCTTCTAGTAAGACCCAGGTGGGAGCCTTCTCATCCCAGCTGTTCCCAAGGAGCCTGGGAGGCAGGCGCACAAACTTCTGCTCCTGCCATGGGGTGCTCTGCTCCAAGATATGCTGCACCTACCGGCAGAGGAGGGAAAGGGGTTCTAGACGGCTGAACTGTAGTCTGAGCCTCAGGAATGCAGCACCTGTCCATGTTAACCTTCCTGGATGTACCCAGGGCCCCACAGCATCCCCAATGCCACGTCTTCTCACCAAGTCCAGATGCTTTGACAGCACTGTTGCCTCCAGAGCCTCAGCCAGCAGCTGCTGCTGGGTTTCATTCAGCACTGGGGGGGAGAGAGATCTGGACTTGAGTCATCCCTTCCTGTCCCATACTAACCCCTCCCCAGGCTACTCACCAGTCAGTGCTCCCAACAGGTAGAAGATAGAGGCAGCAAGTTCCAGCACCAGCTCTCCAGAGGGAAGTACCAGATATTCAAGGATGCTGCCTGCTGGGCCATCCAGAGGTTCTACCAGTCTGCCATGGCGCAGGCCCTGCTCCAGCTGAGATAGTGGTGGGGTAAGTTAGGCTGGGGCTGGGCAGACTTGGGCAGGCCTTGTTCACCTCCAACACTCTGACTCACTGAGGCCTCCAAGGCTTCCATGCTGGGTTGGTCATGTAAAATTATCCCGATGTCCATCAGTAGCTTCTGTCTTAACTCCATTTCTATGTGCCCCAGTTCTGTGGAGCCAGCCTTCACCTCTTCGCACAGGCCTTGGAAGTCTTCTCTGGTCACCTGTTCCTCATGGATTCCGTCTATAGGGACAGAGGGCAGAGCCACCCGATGCCTATGAGGTCTTGAGGAACACAGGGTAGGGGAGTAGACCCAGAGAGCAGAGGCAGAACCCATGAGGTCTCAGGGTGGACCTGTGGGTACTGACCCGTCAGGAGCTTGAGCCGTTCACCCGCGGATCGTAATGTGGCAAGCAGGCTAAAAGCATGCTGCCTCTGGCCATCCTCTCTTCTGTGGCCTAGGCAAAGCATGAGGATGGTGAGAGGGGGAAGGGCTGTCCTGTGTAGGGACCCAGAGACCATTGACGCACACTAGAGGGCTGAGATTTTCCCTGGGCCCTCCAGCTCCATCCCTCCCCTATTGCTGGAACCCCAGGGGCAGACGAAAGGATAACAGGCCCAACAACATCACCCACTGTGTATGTGTGTGGGGGGTTGCTTGTGGTGCCCACCTCCATAGGAGGCTGACCACCTTGTGCCCTGAGCACAGAACACCTTATAGATAAGGGATATGTGGGGCCAGAGGGTCTGGGGCCTCACCTGACAGGGGTAGCTCAAAGGTCCGCTTCTTTTCATTGGGGAAGAGAAGGATATCTGGTAGCAGGAATAAGCAGACAGGTCACCAACTTCCTTATCCACCGGCTCCAGGGATCTCATGAGAGATTGACCCTATCACCCACACATCAGCACCTGGCACATTTGACCACCCTGTCTGGGAGATCATGCAGCCAATGTCCATTGCATCCCCTGGCTAGCTAAAGCCCCCCAGATTTTCCTGCTTCTCTGTCACGTAGTCTGGGCTCTAGAAACAGGCCGCTGGCACTCACCCCATTTAGGGTCAATGAGCAACTGGGCCACCCGGAATGCAAGGATGCTGCCTGCAGGAATGGTCACCATCTTCTTCTGGCTTAGGTAGCCCTTTCCTTCACCCTGAGGGAGGATATAGGCTCAAGCACGTAGAGTGAATGATTCTGAGTGAGTGCTGGTGACTGGCCTGGGCTATAGCAGTTGCAGCTCACTGGGCAAGTGAGGCTATGGGTGGCTTCTGGAGCGGTCTTTTTGTTTGTTTGTTTGGTGATTTTATTTGTTTGTTTTCAAGACAGGGTTTCTCTGTGGCTTTGGAGGCTGTCCTGGAACTAGCTCTTGACCAGGCTGGTCTCAAAGTCACTGAGATCCACCTGCCTCTGCCTCCCGAGTGCTGGGATTAAAGGTGTGCTCCACCACCGCCAGCTCTGGAAGGGTCTTAGAAGAGCTGCTGCTTTCTGGCCCCTTAGATTCCTGCCAATGCTATGTGCTCAAGTGAGGTCAAGCAGGGGCTAGGGCTAGCCACACACCTGCAAGCACATGGCTCCTGGCAGTGCAAATTGGCCTAAGCCCTCTTTGCTGTGGGTCTGGGTGACCTGCACATCCTTCTCTGTCTGTAGCACCTCTGTCACCACAAACACATCGTCTCCACGATTCCGAAGCTGTTGCAGGATTTTGTGTTCAGGCGTCTGCAGGTGCCTACAGAAAGATTGCCAGGGCTTGCTCACCATGGACTAGCTTCCGTTCCTACCACTGTGATGTCCAGTGGGATGAAAAGGCTAGGGAATCCAGGAGTCTGTGGATACCAGACTTGGGTACTTTCCCAGGATGTTCCCAACAGTGTCTAGGAGGTTGGAGGAGTATGACAAATTCAAACAGGGAGAGTCTCCATTCTATACTATTCATAAATGCACCAAGTCCACTTCACTCCTTTCCCAAAGCAGCTGGGAGCTCGGCCTGATTCCAAGGGTCTTGGGCCCTGCCTGCATATCATGATTCTCAGGACACAGTCCTAGCAACTGAAGCTAACTGGCTCAAGTGACAATCCTTCCCAACCTGCCAGTGTTGATAACACTCCCTTCCTCTGGGACTTCCCTTGTTCATTGCTCAGAGCCCCCCAGATGCCCAACAACTTCTCAAGAGCATGGCTGCTCAAGGTCAGAGGGCCCTCATCCCTTCAAAGGGCTCACCTCTCGTGTTGCATGACATCCCAGGTGTTCTGGGCCACACGCAGTATACACATGTTTATGGAGGCACTGCAACTGCCAGACACTGCAGCTGCACCAGAAATCTTCCCCTGTCCTGTGCCTGCCAGCGCCACACGGCCCTGAATGTTCCCATCAACGGCATCAGAAATGCAGAATCGGCCACAGCATTCAGGTTCTGAAGCAAGACGGGCTCTTAGATTTGGTTACACTAGACACTCACTGCCTTTGCTCTGCAGCAGTGGGACCGTTAAAGAACTCTTTCCTCTAGAAACAGGGCCAGAGGAGCAGAGCTGGTAGAGCCCAGTAAGAAGGAAGGTTGGGTTTAGCCCACTCCCTTCTATTCAATCTTCGAGCTCAGGATGGGGAAGAAGGGAGCAGGGAGGCAGATACCTGGTTCTGGAGCATCGGGTTCCAGGATGTCCTTGATTGTCAGGTTGACACACCTATATCGGGGTTTCCAGAACAATGAACTTGAGAGTTTCCTTCTCAGGAGGCTGTAGGGCCTGAAGCTGGTAGAGTTCCGAAGGCTGTCCACTGGGATGAGCTCTCCTCTGTGGTCCACCTCTTTGATCACATTCTTGACCACCTCCTCAAAGGCAGACGGCATGATCCTGAGGGCAGATAGATTGGTCCATACTTAGCTGCCTCCAGCACTTTGGGAATGCCATCCCTTCAAAGTGGCCTTGCCTTGCTAGTCCTGGCACATTATGGCTGACCATTACACCAACAGAGACACAGTCTTCACTTTGTAGCTCACTTGTCTGTCTCTCTCTGAAGCCATGGGCACTGGAGACAGGAGGAAGCAGTCTGCAGCAGACCCTGCACTATCCACACCATCAATTCCTGCGTGTAGCCATTGGCCACCTGCTGAGGTCTAGAACACCTTGTTGCCCTCCTTGGCTGAGGACCAAGGCTGAAGAGGGAACAAAATGTGGTGATATATTATTTATGATTTATTAAAGCTTGACCGAGGATTCAGAAAGTAAAGTCAGCCACAAGCCATAGAACCCAGGCACACACCTTTAATCCCAGCAGCCAGAAGCTAGGAGGTGGTACTGGTACACACTTTTAATCCTAGCACTCAGGATTAAGAGTAGACATATCTGAGTCCAAGGCCACCCAGATCTACACAAGTCTAAAAGAGAATTATAGCTCACACCTTTAATCCCAGCACTGGAGGGGTATAAAAGGCAGGAGGAAGGATTCAGTAGGAGGCATCACTCAGCAGTTTGAGACTTGGTGAAGAGCTTGTGGGTAGATCAGTCCTTTTAGCCTGGGCTAGAGGTGAGAGCTAGTGGCCGGCTGCTTTGCTTCCCCGACCTGAATACCTGTCTCTGGGTCTTTTATTAATTCCTGTTACAACACAAGCCGCACTTCTCGGGTACTTGGCACAGGAGCCCAGAGCAAAGCCAGTGCCTCAGGTTTGAGTGGTTCCCTTCAGAGCTCTTTCTTGTGCACAGCTCCATGAGTGAGCTGTCCTGGATGAACCTTCATGGGTCAGAGGCCAAAACAAGCCCGGGACAGACAGACAACCTGTGCAATGTGAAGGAGCAATTCTATCCCTAGGAAACTAGGTTCTTTGGGGCCTGCTGATGGTGGAGAGTTGAGTCAGGAAGGCACTTGGAAGTCAGGGAGGAACTTATGGACCAAGAGATCAGCATGAAGTCCAGAAGCCTGGAGAGTTTCCATCAGCATCAAGCCCAAACCAGGCTGGCCCCACTATAGGTTAGTGGGCTGCTTTCATAGAGGCTAGGCCCTAGACGCTAGGCTTCCTAAAGCTGTCTGGAATAGCCTGGCTTCTGGGAAGGGAGGCATCCTCTCCCCAACAAACTGGCACCCAGGCCATAAAGCAGACCAAGTCAGAGAAGGGGCAGCTAGACTCCAGGAGGGTTGAGTAGCAGGGTAGCTCACCTCAATCTTCAGATCTTCACCTCTTCTGAGCTGTCTGGACCCACAAAGCGAATTGAGGAAGCGCTGGGGGCCAGGGAGGGGTCTCTTGTCTGTCCAGCCCGGAGTCACGAAAGCTCACTGTTAGGAGGCGCCAGACACAAAAGTGAAACTGTGAAGCTGCAGCCCTGGGCCGGACGCAAGGAGCCCTCCCTTCCTCCCTCCCTCCCTCCCTCCCGGAACAGTGGAGCAACTGAACAGGCTGCCCCAGACCCCTCCTCCTCTCCGGAGCCCACCCGGGTTTCAGGAAGCGCCTGTGTTCTCAGTACCTGGGAACTTCAGGTTCATTTGGTCCTGGTACCTAAAACTGCGCAGCACTTTTTCTTTCTTAAACATCTGGGCCGTAGAAAAAGATCTGAATGGACTTCTGTAGAGATACATAACTGTACAAATTGCCCAATAAGCACTTCATTGGTTATCTAGAAAATGCAATCAGAACTAGCCACTAGGTTGGCATTCATTCATCCTAAGTAACTAGTGGTAAGAATGTGGAGAAACAAACTGGTGTCCTTGCAGGTGAATACTGGAAACGGCCCGGTGCTGCTTTAGAATACATTGGCAGTTTCTCAAACTCCAGGTAGCATTCACCACCCATACACATGTGAAAACAGTAGAGTCATAGAATCATGGACTTTTAAATGGCTGGAGGAAAGGGTATATGAATTGCTGCTAACAACCAACTGTTAACTCCAGTTCCATTGAGTTCTTCTGGCCTTCACAGGCACTGCACACAAAGGGTACACAGATACACATGAAGGCAATAGTGGCATCTTGCTTTGCCAGTGAATTTGTAGTAGTGGCCACACCTTTTGGGCACGCTTTTGTAAGACCCACAAGAGCGTGGTCCCTCACGCTCCCACTCAGGAAAGGCGCACTCCCCCCCCCCAAATCATTCACGAGAAGCGGTCTTGATGCAAATGCATGAGGTCCTTTATATTTCAGTGCACTGGGACCCAACAGCTATACACCACACAGGGTAGAGGGCTGTGGACCCCCGGTACAGAATTGAGACAGCTTTTATAGGGTTACAACAAAGCTCATTGTGAACCAATCACCTCGTAGCATCCAGTGCGGACCAATTAATTTAAACTATCCAAGCCCACACTTTCGCACAGGCTTCTGGGTGGGGCGAGAAGCACAGGCTTCTGGGTAGGGTGACAAGCACAGGCTTCTGGGTGGGGCGACAAGCCTCATTTCCTGTGTTCATTCACTCACAGGCTGTAGTAAACATTAAAGTAGGTGACGTTCAGTTAGGCTAAATTTTTCCATCTTAACACTTTCAGGTGCAGACATGACCCATTAAGGTAGAAGAGGGGCTGGCTCGTGCTCTCTAGAGTTAAGAGATCATCGGAAAAGCAGAGATCTGTGTTTTGTTTTAGCAGTTCTGGAACTCCTTCTGTGGACCAGGCTGGCCTCAAACTCAGAGATCCCCCTGCCTCTGCCTCCCGAGTGCTGGGATTTTTAAATCACTACCTGTCTTACATTTTCAACTCTTTAATAATAACCCAGACCAAAAGTTCTGGGCTTGTTGGTTCCAGACAGCTGGTCTGAGAGGGCAGGATGTGAATAAGATGGAAGGAAGGCATTTGCACATGTGCAGGGCCGGTCCCATCCCCTCTCCAGCCTCCATTCAGAGGGTGAGGGCCTCTAGTTCCTCTTGAGGGTTAAGGAGTCTGGAACACATCGCTGCAACTTCCAGACACCCTGTGTGACAGGCTTCCTCCTTCTGATTAAGTTATGGGGTTTGGGAGATGATGGGGGTGACCAAGGCTACCCTAGGCAAGATTTGGAGTTTAGAACCAGACAGGTCTTTGGGGTGAACTCTGGCCAGGACCTAGAAGCCTTGGACAAGGTGAGCTCTTATAGGGCTGTGCAAAGAAAAGGAACCTTACTGCACAGCCACAGCCTGCCAGGATTGGCACTGGGCCAAGAATAGTGGCATTGGACCAATAACAGCAGTAAACTTCAGGGACCAACGACCCTGGCTGTGGAGCAGGGAACACAAGAAGGTCAAAGACAAGAGGGACTAGACTAAAGGCAAGCCTCAGGGTGGGGGATGGGGAGCATGGTGCTGAGACCTGAGGACCTAGGAATGTGAGGGAAGAGGTCAGGAGGGGCTTCTATCTTGTACTGTAAGACCCTCAGAATGAGGAGTCTCCCTGTTTCGGTCAGTACCCCCAAGAACTCAAAGTCCAGTCCAGTTGATACAACACGCAAGAGGCTTTAATGAACGAGATACAGTTGTACAAGCGGGCTTCCCTCAGCACACAGGCTAGAGAAGCAACATTTTCTGGGTTCAGGAATATTTAAAGGAAAAAAACACAAGCTTAGGGTGGGGCTGTGACTCCCTGTCCGCTGCATATGTGACCAGTCATGGGTTTTCCTTGAGACGGTCTCACCTTAGGGCCTCAGAGTGTGCTAATTAACCTTGTCTGGGCAAACCGGAGATGCAGCTTGGTATCCTGCTATCTTAGGGTCCTGTGAGGAAGTCGCCGATGCTTTCTAGGTCGGACTGTCCTTCATTTTAAGTGAGGGTTTCCTTAACTCTGCATTTGGTCTTTCAGTACCTTGGTTTAGCTGCCTGTTAGGCTCCCCCCCTCCTCTTCAGCTTTTAGCAGGCTACTGCAGGCAGCACTGTGTGGTGGAGTCAAAGCTGAGCAGACAGCAGCAATGGGAGCAATGGGATAGGCCCTTTGGGTTCCGATGTCACTTCAGAGGGGTTGGACCCAGGTGTTGAAGGAAAGAGTGCAGGAGAAGTTGGAGCTGCTGCCCCCTGGAGACAAGAAGTGGAGATGAATGGAGTCCCTGCTCCCTCATGTAACCCAGGCCCACATGTACATGCCCATTCCTGGCAAATCCTTCTCATCTTATTTCCTTTTTCGAGGATCAGACCCCTGTACTAATGGGATGGTTGAAAGGACATAGTGTCTTGTGTCCCCCACCCCCACACCCCAGGATTTCTTCTAGGTCTTTCTACCACACACTGCTTTGGGAATAGGGCTTGTTTTTCAGCAACTAATCGTTCCTGAGGCCTGGCACTCAGCAGGGGGGAGACAGGACAATCTTCGAAACAGTGCAATTTGGGAAAAGGTTTTCAGACAACTCTTAGTCTGGCTATAGATGTACAGTAAGCTTACTCTGACTACATAGAAGCAGCTCCTTTACAGAGTACATGGGACCATGAGGGTGGGTTTCATAGCTTAAAGGTCTAGAATCTAGTGTGGTCTCTGACCCAGAGCATAGAGGGCAGCAGGCCATAAAGTACCTGTAACATCTCTCCTAAGGATGGGTAATGGTCTTGGGAGGGAAGAGTCTGGGATAATCATTGTGGGGAATTTGGGTGATATCTGCCTCCATAACAGAGTGGGCAAGGTCTGTCTGTACCTTTAGAGAGTGAAAGGTCACCAGGTCATTAACAAAATCCACTCCCAGCCTTCTGGGTGCAAAAACAGGTAGTTTATCTCCTCCATTGAGAAGAGGCCCTGTGTGCTTAACATTCTCGATTTCCATAGTGATCTGTGGGCACAAAGACTTTTGTACCCCAAACAAGTTGTCCCCCCTAGGAACCACCTGGTGACCTCATTTAGGTTTCTTAGCAACATTATTGTTATTATTATTATTATTATTATGATGATGATGATGATGATGACAAGGTATTTCTGTGTAGACCAGGCTTGCCTCAAACTCTGCTTACTGAGTGTTGGGATTAGAGGCATGTGCCACCACCGCTTCTTAACTTTTTGAAGAAAATTTCAAATGCCACCAAAATCCAATATGATGACTGTAAAGCCATCAGCTATGCTGCCACTTGAGGAGCCTGCACCCATGCCAGAGTCTGTCTTCCTTTGACTGATCCTTCTCTGAGACCCTCTGTTATGATAAAGCATGAGGGGAACCTTAGCAGATTCCATGGCAGGCGAGGGTGTGACCAAGGAGGCAGTGGGGGGGGGGACAATACAACAAACATGCCAGGCAGACAGAGCTTAATCGAGAAGTTTTATTAGGAAAAGTCCTCTCCGTCCCAGGGGAACCGTGGGGAAGAGAGCATAAGTGGGCAGTAGTCTTTCTTTTAAAGGGCTCCTTTGCACCTGGGCTGACCAGTGTACTGACTGAGTACATTCTGCCAGGTGACAGGGGCAGGCCAGCATAATGCCTGAATCCTTACACCCTCACATGCATGCTTACCTCTGAGCACTTAAGCCAATATTAAAATATATTTATTATACCCCAACTCTGTTTTATATTGGTTAGTGCTAAAATTCTTTAATGCATCAACAGTACAAATCCCCATTTGGTCTGAGTTGAGGTTCCTAAAAGTCTTAGAGAACTCTTCAGTTAGTTGAAAGTAACACTGGGGAACTATACCTTCTGTCTCTGCTCTCACAAAATATGGACAAGTTCACAACATCCACATGTTCCCAAAAGCCTGGTGGAATGCTCCCTTTCATGGTCAAGGATGCCAAATTCGACTTAAATCATACAAATTCTCCAAAGAGGAAAGATGTCTGTTTGGCAAGAAGTTAATTTTGTTGTTATTGTTTGCTGCTTGCTTTTTTTTTTTTCCAGATAGGGTATCTCTGACTGACCTGGAACTCACTCTGTAGACCAGTCACTGGACTTGAACTCAGATCCACATGCCTCTGCCTCCCAAGTGCTGAAAAAGGCTTGAGCCACTACTGCCTGGGTTGAAGGTTTTTGTGTGTGTGTTTTTAAAAGATATATTTATTATGTATACAAAGTTGTGCCTGCGTGTACTCCTGCAGGCCAGAAGGTGCCAGGTTTCATTACAGATGGTTGTGAACCACCATGTGGCTGCTGGGAATTGAACTCATGAACTCTGTAAGAGCAGCCAGTGCTCTTAACTTCTGAGCCATCTCTCTAGCCCAGCAGGATGTTTTTTAAAGAAAGAAAAAGAAAAATGTGTATAGTATGTTTAGATCCAAGTTGACTGGGCTTGGAAACCCAGGGTGTAGCTCTGCCCAAGCCATCTTTTCTGAATAGTTTCAATTACAAAAATGTACATGTCATGGGCTGGGCCTGTAAAACACAGGTACATATAGAACAAACAATCTCTGGCAGGGCTCCTGAGAAAGTCATTGTCTCAGACACACGGTGCTGAAGCCTTCCTGTGTCTAGTATCACAGAATCTGGCAAGAGGGAAGAAAATAAAGAAACGGTGGTCAGGAGTGTTTCTGTGGGTCTGAGAAGCTTTGCAGTAGGGGCTGATGAGAACAGGCACTGTCTCTGCCTCTGCTATGGCACTTCTCTTTCAGTCCCTTCCTGCTCTCTTCTTTCCAGGAAGCATAGCCTACCAAGGACCTCCTCCATTGCAGCGAGTCATCTGCTGAAGACCTCTACTTGGCCAGGAAGGAGAGCCACACCCAGAAAGTGGAATGTAAAAATTCCCAAACTGAGTGCAAGCTGAGTCAGTGAACGAGAGAGTAGGCACTTTTTCCCCTGGTTTTTTGAGACAGAGTTTCTTTGTATAGCTCTGGGTGTCCTGGAACTTGCTCTGTAGACCAGACTAACTTCAAACTTACAGAGATCCACCTGCCTCTGTACCCTGAGTGCTGGGATTAATAGTATGCATCACCACTGCCTAGCAAAGTTTATATATGTGTTTTGCTTGTATGTATGTCGGTCTACCATGTGTGTACCTGGTGCCTGAAAACCTGAAGATGGCCTGGAATGGGAATTGCAGAGAATTGTGAGTCACCATTCCAGTGTGTGCTGGAAAGAGCAGGCCCTCTGGAAGAGCAGCCAGTGCTTTTAACCCCTGGAGCCAACATCTCTCCTAGAGAAGACACTTCTGAAGGACAAAGTATGTATGTTTGGATAACATGTACACAATGGATCTGACATTCTGGGCATGTTCTCCAGATAACAGTAGTTTTAAAATGGTGACACTTTCCCTTTAGACTATCCCGAGGACACTCTTCACTAAGGCAGGTTCTGGGAGGACTTGGGAGTTAGTGAAGAGGAGTTAGGTACACCAGGCCCAGGGCACACCCAAGGGTGGCTTGGGACTAGATCTGGTGGGAAGGTTAGAGGAAACCCTTTCATTAGAAGAGCCAGAAGGGAGTCAGGAGGTGGAGCACAAAAGCAGAGGGGATGGAGAGGGACCAGAGAAAAATCTCCCCTGGGGAAGGAAAGAAAGGTGTCTACCACATGGGCAACAGGGATGTGTGACTCACAGTGTTATCTGCTCACTGAAAGGCTATCCATTCTCCACCACAACCTGCATCTGGGCAGTTCTGCACACAGACATGCTTTATGGGGGGTGGGGAACATAGGCAGAGCAGGGTGGCAGTAGTGAATACGTTTAATCCAGTACTTGGGAGGCAGAGATACATGGCACTCTATGAATTTGAAGGTAGACTGGTCTACATTTTGAGTTCTAGGACAGCCATAGCTACACCGAGCAACCCTGTCTTGAAAAACAAAAACAATAACAAAAAGGCAGAAAAACCTGAGGGAGAGAGCAGGTGATGGAGAGGTGGTCACGAGGTACTGGTCCAGGGTGGGCAAAACCAGAGAAGGCACGGCTATCCTGCAAGCAGGTGGAGTGGGTGGGAAAGCTGAGCCAGCATCACATTCAGTGGGTAGGTGCTGGAACTGGCCTACATTATAATCAAAGTGCTGGATTCAGGCACTGGCTCCAGCTCTATACCTCATAGGGTTATTGTGAAGGTTGAAATAGTTAGGTTCAGGGATGTGGCTCAGTGGCAGTAAGCTTGCCTAGCACAAGGGTTGTCAAATCTGTGCTTTCAAATTAATATTTTAACCTTAATTTTTATGTACATAGGTATTTTGCCTGCATATTTTGCCATGCAGTGCCTGTGAAGTCTAGAAGAGGGGTCTAGATTTACTGAGGATTATGAGCTGCCATGTGGGTGCTCAGAATTGAACTTGTGTGCTCTGGAAGAGCAAGCTGCCAGTGCTCTCAACTGCTGAGCCATCTCTCCAGCTCCCATCCTAATGCTTTTTAATCATCATAATGGGATAATCCCACCCAGTCATTCTAGCATATCTCCCCTTCCCTGCTCTGAGTTTTGTGGAAGTCAATTCCATCATCTCTCTCTCTCTCTCTCTCTCTCTCTTATACACACACATACTGTTAATTTTCTGTAAAGTGCTATAAACATATTACAATATTTTTGAAATTCATAGTGTGGTGCTTGATATTTTTTATGTTGATCCTTGCATGTGCTTCATGAAATATTCAAAAGGTATCATTGGGCTAAACAGTTAAGAGCACACATTGCTTTTGTAGAGGACACAAGTTTGGTTCCTAGCATCCACATCTGGTGACTGAAAACCACTTATAACTCCATATCTAGGGTGACCACAGCTTCTGATCTCTATGAGCACCTTCATTCATGTGCACACATTCCCACCCACATACATACATGCAATTAATTGAAAGAAAGTAATTTTTTTAAACTATCTATGGTCTTGGCAAAATACCCTTCAGAAAAACTATATGACTCTCAAAGTAAGTGGCTCACACAACTCTATTCTCATTGTCAACACTGGATGTAGAATTTTTATTATTATTATTTAGTGTGTGTGTTGTATGTATTTGTGGTGTGTGTGTGTGTGTGTGTGTGTGTGTGTGTGTGTGTGTGTGTGCCACAGAGTGCCTGTGGAGGTCAAATGACAATTTACAGGAATCAGTTCTCTCTCCCACTACATGGGATCCAGAAATTGAACACAGGTTGTCAGGCTTCATGGCAAGTGCCTTTACCCACTGAACCATCTTCCTGGCCCTGGAAGTGGATTGTTTTTACCTGTAACATTAATAAATAAAAAAACCCAGAGACAGATATTGGGGTTCAAGATGGAGATCAGGGAAGCAAAGTACTGGGCCACTAGCTCTCACCTCTAGCTCAGGCTAAAAGAACCGATCCACCCACAAGCTCTTCACCAAGTCTCAAACTGCTGCTTCTCCTAAGTGTGTCTGGAGAATGGATGCCTCCTACTGAATCCTTCCTCCTGTCTTTTATACCCCTCTAGTGCTGGGATTAAAGGTGTGAGATATAATTCTCTTTAAGATTTGTGTAGATCTGGGTGGCCTTGGACTAAGAGAGATATGTCTACCTCTTAATCCTGTGTACCACCACCTCCTAGCTTCTGGCTGCTGGGATTAAAGGAATGTATCATTGTTACGAGCACTTTTTCACAGGCCTGGTCCCATAGCCTTGTCAGCCCCAAATTACTTGCAAAGATACTGTATTAGTTATAAAACTGTTGGCTGGTTACTAGCATTTCTTATTGGCTAGCTCTGTCTTAAATATTAACCCATTTCTATCAACCTAAGTGTTTCCACATGTTCTTATCTTACTGGAGAAAGGGTCCAGACCTCTTCTCTTTTGTCCTACATCTTAACTCCTCTCTATTACATCTCCCAGTATTCTCCATGTCTCCTAGTCCCACCTGTCTTGCTTTCCTATTGGCCAACAGTGCTTTATTCATTAACCAATATGAGAAACATATTTACAGAATGACATCTCCCATGATCTCCTCTTTTCTGTCTTAAATAAAAAGAAGGGTTTTAACTTTAACATAGTAAAATATATAACAAAACAGTTATCAAATAAGTAACACAGTTAACAATGTTTAGTCCATTAACATTTAGCAAGATTTAAACAAAATATTCCATCATCTATCCTATCTTTGTGAGTCTAAAGTCTTATATATAAAATTTATTTTTAATCCTAACTAAGAATAACTATAACCCTATCTGTCTTCAACTCTGTCAAAGACCACAGAAGGATAATATATAAACTCTAGAAATGACAGAGACAACTCATTGCCTGATCAATCTCCCAAATCTCTTCTGCAATGTTTAATCTTTAGCCTATATGTCATAGTCTGTCTGGCAGACTCCTCAGCAAAGCAGGGCACTTTAAACTGTCCAACTGTATTGGCAGTTTGTCAGTCACTTTTCTCTGAGTCCTGAAGACTGTCTGGCAGACTCTTCCATGAAGCAGGAACCATGTATCAATGACCATCTTGTATCAGCAGTCACTTTCCTGTGGGTCCTGCATGTCCAGTTTATATGACATAAAGTTAAATAGTCCGGACAAGAGCAGTATCTTGCCCAAATGGCTAGTCTTGCCATATTGAAAACAAACTCCATAAAGAGTTTCTTTGATGTCCATCTTCCTTTTTGATGCAGGTGGTGTTGTCAGGAGCAGTTATGTCTCTCTGTCAAGAAAAACCCTAAACTATTTTAAATGCCATATTCTGTAGGTCTTTGAAAGGTTTGAAGAATGCCTATCCAATTGAAATATATCTCTGTATATCTAGAAAATCTAACCAACCTAACTATAAGCTTTGACTATCACAGGTAACTATCTACAATCTGTACTTAATTATACATTACATTTTTAAATGAGCTATATAAACACAATACTTAAACAAGAGGAGAAATATGAGCCTGGCATTGGTGGTGCACATCTTTAATCCCAGCACTCGGGAGGCAGAGGCAGGTGGATCTCTGTAAGTTTGAAGTCAGCCTTGTCTACAGATTGAGTTCAGGGCTACACAGAGCAATCCTATTTTGAAAACCCAGCCAAATAACAACCAACAAACAACCTCCAAAGACTTTCTCCTAATTCTTGAGTTAATAATCTGGGTGGGACTCAGGAAAGATGGCTCATCTCTGTGTTTCCCAAGACATTGCTCAAGTTGTGTGCTCAGAAGGCAAGCAGTGGCTTCACATGTATGGCAGATGGTCACCTGTTAGTGGTGTCAGTGGCATTAAACAGGTGTCAGTCAGCTGGGGCTGCTCTAGGGACTCAGACTTCAGTATTTTTCACAGTCCATAGGCTGAAATTCAAGAACAGATGCTGTACCTACTAGTCTGTCTCTAAAGGAAGAGAATTGATCTTGAAGGCTTGTGGGATTCCTGGAGAGCTGCTGGTCTTCTGTCTACTTTGGAGGCCCAAAGAAATTAGTTTTAGTATCAGTGAAGGATGCTGCAGGAATAGGAGAGATGTGAGCTTGTGAAGGAGAGTGAGGGAAAGAATGCAAACAGCAGTTTCTTTCTCCCAGTTCCTTTCATCTGGGCTGCCGGCAGAATGTACCACCTAAACTTATGGTGAATCTACTTGCTCAAAGAATCTTATCAACAATCCTGACAGCAGAGCTCAGATACTTGCGCTTTAGTTGATTCTCGATGCAGTCAAGTTGCCAACCAAGATTAGCCATCACAGGTGCTTCCAGACTTGTGCTCTTGGTGGTTTATAAAGAGCAGTCTTCTTGCAATATTTTCACATGGTGGTAAATGAGCTAGCTCTCTGGTCTCTTCTCTTAGGCCAACCATTCATCATTAGAATTTTACCCTGATGATCTATTCACCTACCAGAGATCCTGCTTCTTAACACATTACAAAGGACCAAGATTTCAGCATATGAATTTGGAGGGACAGAAACAGTCATAACTGAGTATGTGCTGTTTATTTTCCAGTATGCCAGCCCTAACTTCTTCACAAGATGGCAGTTGTAGGAGATTATGAGAAGTAAGACCAGGCTAGAACAATGCACAAGTGCTTCTTATGACTGCAGGTAGCCAGGCAGTGATAGCACCCACCTTTAGTCCCAGAACAGCGGAGGCAGGTGGATCTCTGAGTTTGAGGCCAGCCTGGTCTACAGAGCAAGTTCCAGACCAGCAGGGGCTACATAGAGAAACCCTGTCTCAAAGAAAAAACAAACAAAAAACCAAAAAAGAGTCTCTGTAGAGGTCTGGAGAGACAGCTCAGAGGTTAAGGGTACTTGTTGCTCATTCAGAGGACCCATGCTCTATTCGTAGCATCCACATGGCAGCTCCTAAAACACCAGTGGCTGGAGGTCCAGAGGATCCAGTGCCCTTTTAGCTTCCTTACAAACTGTACAGATGTGGTGCATAGACACACATGCAGGCAAAACACTCATACACATTAAAAAAAAAAAAATCTTAAAGAAAAGGCTGCAAACAGAGATTCCATTTCACACATTTTGGAGTATCCCCTGTTGGGAGCCTGCAGTCTCCAGACCCCGCCCCTGAAGATGGGCAGGACGCTCATGGCCATGTCATCACTACTTTACCAGGCTGTTCAAGCCTTTACCTGGCTGCGCTGGGGACCCAATTACGCATGTGCAAGCTCCCCTTTTAAAGCAAGCGTGCCAAGCGCATCTCTCTCTCTCTCTCTCTCTCTCTCTCTCTCTCTCTCTCTCTCTCTCTGCGGCCCCTTCTCTCTTTCTTTGACTCCCCTTCTTCTCTCTCCCCTGCTTTCGGTTGGCCACCAGCTACCCCCCTTTCTCTCCCCTCTCTCAATAAACTTCACATGGGCACTGAGTCTCGTGTTTGTGTTTCTTAGGCAATAGCAGCTGCAAAAGAACAACATCCCCCCCTCCCCAGCTTTGTCAAGGCCTAAGTGTTGAGGTGTGGGCAGGACTGTTCATGGTCACCAGTTCTGGAACATAAGTCATTCATGGGCTTGTCCCCTTGGCCACTCCCTTGTGTACATCTGGTTGCCAATGGTTGGAAAGAACCAGAAATATTCCAAAGTTCAGCTGAGAGTGATGCAGTGAGGAGGTTTGGAGGTAGAGAGATAGGACTGGGTAAAGAAGGAAGCAAAGATGGTTCTGATAGATTCAACCTCTCCATAAAGATGTTCTGTTTGAGAGTGGCTTCTCACCTTGATTTCTGAAGCTTCCATGTGAGCCAGCCTCCTGCCTAGACTCCCAGCTTCAGTTTGTCCTTCTGGTGAGGAAAGTCAGGTCTTTTTGGTCTTGCATGTTGTCTGTATTGTGATCACAGAAGTCCTCACAGACCTGTCACTGCATGGAGGTGCTCTGGGAGCTCCTATGGGTGGGGCTCAGCAATGAGTGTGTCCTTGCCTGTGTGAGCAGCTGCTTCATTAGAAGCACAATTGATGTGAATCTTTGGCACCCACTGTGGCCATTTTACTTATAAGGCTATTTACTCATAAGAAACATGTATGTGTGTGTGAGAGTGCACGCCCATGGTATGGCATGTGCCTGGAGGTCAGAGGGCATCCTTAGGAGTCAGTTTTCTTCTTACACCAGGTGGATTCTAGGGGTTGCATTGAAGTTATCAGGCTTGATGATGAACACCTGTACAAAATGAGTCATCTTGCTGGCCCTTTATACATTTTAATTTTTTTTTGCTAAAGATATTAATTGCTTTTGAGAAAAAATGTTTATATTTAACTAGAACTCTTCCCACTCCCTGTGCTTTTTATTGTTGTAGAAGTGAGTTCCTATCATGAAATAATAAGAATCAGGAAAATAACTTACAACGGAGACAGATGAACCCCAGCAGGTTCCTAGTCCCAAGGATGCCTCCGGATGCTCTCTGTCCCTATCTAGCAAGCAAAAGAGCGCTTGGGATGGGGGCTTCCCCAGACCTAGTTCCCCCACGTCATGTCCGCACCTATCCCCACCCTCAATGGGCGTGGTCAGTGCAACAGGTGCAGACAGAGTGAATTATCTCACTACAATTGCCCTTTCAGTCTAAAGAAAAGACTTAGGCTGTGAGTAACAAGTATGCTCTAAGAAAAGGAAAATCAAGAACATACAAACTTAAAACCTACATGTCTAGTACTAGGATGAAGGCATAGAGTTGTCCTAAGCTGGAAAACTTAAGTCTAGTATCTAATATTTCTAACTAGGAAGAGAGAATAATAATTGTGAGTCTAATCTTCAACCTCATCAAAGACCTGAGAAGGAAGATAACAATACTAGGGTAGGCAGGAAGTGCAGATGGGCAACTTCCAAATGGTGCAGTGAGGACAAAAATAGTAGGCTTCCTGAACAGTCACTCAAAATCTCACAGCAATTTTGGTGCAACCATTTTTGGCTAAGGCCTAGAGTATCTGACAAATCACTACAGAAGCAGGGAGGTAGAAAGGCTGCCTTTCTCTGACTTGGCAAGGTTCAGCAGTCGTCTATGTTTGTCTCCTGCAAGCACATAAGACAGCACATCCAAATCAGTAGTCAAGGTGGGGGGCAGCTCTTTGCTCAAGAGGCCATAGCTGAGGGGAGGATGGACTCCAGAAGGAGCAACAACAGTACCCAATATATTATCAGGAAAAGCATGGTACTGTCAGGAGCAACAGTGTCTCATGTCAATGGAGTACTAATATTAAAACATTAATTACAATGCCATGTTCTTTAGGTCTATGGACTGTTTGAAGATTAAGCATCCATATCTGACTAATCTCACAGGTATAAGAAACATGGGTAAAGATAATTTGTAATACTCAGGAACCTAGCTATAAAACTGGTTGAAACTTCCCTGAGTGAAGCAGGGACAAATACTTAAACAATATAACTATGTGCATATATATACATGTAAATCTCTAAAGTAGAGGTAGAGTAGAAATGTCTTGACCAGAGGAAGAACTGTATAGTGCAGTAAGATATAAATATCCTAAATTGTATTGATATACAAAATGTCTTGAACATAAGTAAAATTATACACACATAGAATAGTAAGGATATTGTGCACAAAACATTGTAAATGGAAATATTTTCACAATATGACAAAATATAATATACAAATCATCAGGGAAGAGAATATAAACTTAATTTTACATAGGTTAACACATATAAGAATCTATAACAAAGTAAGCTGTATATAACTAATAATTACTAAGATAATTCACAAGAAGATAGGCTAATCTACCTTTATCCCATCAAAACCATACCTTTCCCAACCATACCCTATACCTGTCTAAAAGAGATACCTGAGTCTAAGCATCACCTTCCATACCCAACCCTAAGTATCTAAAACCAACCCTATGAGGATGAATATTATCCTTAAAAGCCAAGAGTAGGGAAAGAGGGTGTCATTATCTTAGGATTACTTCCTGCTGAAATGGGAAAATGATTGCTCCATGAGATCCTGTAGGAAGAAAATTTTTAGCTACAAAATTTCTCCATGGGACTGGCTCTGACATGTGTAGCTAGTTTCTGCATGACAGGACATGCTTGACTGAAGTTCTATCTGAAACTCTGGCCAGGGCGTAATAAGAAGGTACACCATTTCAGCTAGCTAGTCAGGAGTTGTCTTGAGTATAACAGTCCCAAACCCATTTTAGGGTGATGTTTATAGCCCAGATGCATCAGATTGAGTCAAGTGGAAATGACAAAGTGGGGGCCCCATCTTCTTTCCGGAGAGTTCAGAGATTGCTGTTAGTGTTGTTCTTTTGTTATAATTACTGAAAGCAGGAGAGAGAGAGAGAGAGAGAGAGAGAGAGAGAGAGAGAGAGAGAGAGAGAGAGAGAGGTACTTGGTGAGCTTGCTTTAAAAGGGGCTTGTGCATGTGTAACTGAGTCCTGCCATGCAAAGCCTGACATAGTGATGACAGGGCCATGAGCGTCCGCCCATCATTGGGGGCGGGGTCAGCAGGCTGCTGGTTCCCAACACTCTCACCTCTTATTGTTATTAAAAAGGTGGGGGGTTGGGCGTGGCCTGGTGGGGTCAGCAGATTGCTGGTTCCCAACAGTTAGGAATTGTTATTACACCTTGTGGAGAACTTAAACAACAATATCAACGTAAACGTTTCAACTTTTAAGATATGCATATTGGGAAAGGCAACTGTAAGCATGAAAATGTATATGAGGAAAATTAGGATTTCAGAGAGAAAATCACATATAGGCAAATGACAGTCCCCAGATTTTGTTTTCCTCATGCATTACACCAATTGGCTTCTTGATACAAGGCAGAAACTGTGAATTTAATCTTGACAACATGCTTGAATTTAGAGAAGGAAAGCCAAATCCAACTCCAAAGCCTGCACTGGTTTACATGAACTGGGACTAAATGAATACTAGATAGTTAAGAGAATTAGATTTCTGTATAAAAGTAGTTCACTAGAATTAAATATTTTTACCATATATCAGATTACTCTTCGTTAGATGGTTCTTTCTGGAGAGCTATCTTCTCTTCTGCAGGTACCTACACGTTTAGTGAAGATGGGTGTTTTCTATTTTCCTGTAAAGACAAGAACAGAACACTTTCCCTACCTTTGAGAGGTCTCTGCACAACTCATGGGAACTACTTTGGTAGATGACTTGTTATTTCTCTTCATTAAGATGTTTCTCTTGTTCAGCTCAGATCTTAATCAACTTAGACGGTATCCACAACTTCTTTTCTTCTGTAGATACAAAGGCAAAACCCCTACCTCAATGTAACACATATCCTGGTTTCCATACTGAGGTCAATACATCCTTGAAGAACACTGGTTGGTTTCGATTAGATGCTTTTTCTATTGTTCAGTGTCTTTCTGCAGCTGTTTTTCCTTTCTCATTAGCATTAAGAAAGTTTAATGTTAATAAAGCATTATGTAATCTGTGTTTGAGTGTCTTGGTTCCCCCTGCCTGTTTATAGAGCATTTCTTTTAAAGTACGATTAGATCTCTCAACTATTGCTTGTCCTGTAGGATTGTGTGATATACTGGTCATGTGCTTTCTGTTATAATACTCAAAAAGCGGTTTCAATTTGCTGGAGACATATGCCAGTTTTTATTTGTGTAAGTATGCCAATAGTGGCCATTACCTTTAATAGGTGTGTGATAACAGAATCAGCCTTTTCAGAGCTCAGAGTAGTGGCCCATTGAAACCCTGAAAATGTGTCTATAGTGTGGTGTACCTATTTTAATTTTCCAAATTCAGCAAAATGAAACACATCCATTTGCCATATTTCATTCCTATTTATAGTTTTAGGATTATTACCTGGTGGTAAAGGAGTTTGGTTATACAATGAGCAATTAGGACATTTCCTTACTATTTCCTTAGCTTTGTTGCCAAGTTGTAGAAAAACCCTTTTTAAAACCTTTGTTGTTCACGTGGTGTTTCTTATGAAACTCTGAGGATTCTAGTACACTTCCTATTTATAACCAATCAATTTCATCATTGCCTTGTGCTAGAGGGCTTGGCAGACCCATATGGGATCTGATGTAAGTGATATATATATGATGACTCCTATTTCTGATAGTATCTTGTAACAGTATAAACAATGAAGTTAATTTTGTATGGTCAGGAATAAATTCTGCAGTCTCAATGTGTAAGATGACTCTCTCTGTGTATTGAGAGTCAGTAACTATATTGAGGGGTTCTATAAAATCCATAAGTACCAGGTGTACAATGGTGCCTTTTGTACAGAATTATAAGGGCTTTGAACTACTTTACTTATTTTTTTCTGATTTATATCCTGCCTTACCAGATTTGTTTGCATCGGTGTAGAAGGTAGGAATTCCAGAGATAGGTGTTATTTTTTTTTTTACATTGCATGGAAGGATCCAAATTGTTTTCTTTATGAATCTGATTCTCTTACTTTTGGGATAATTGTTGCTAATTGTTCCCAAAAAGTTAACTGCAAGCTCTCTGCCAATATTTATTATCTTTTCATAAGGAGGAAATTTCCTCATTAAAGGTACTATAATTTCCCTTCCTGTCAGTTGACGAAGTCTTAATTTACCTTTTATAATCAAATCAGAGATCTTTCTATGTATGTTTTTAGTTTTTTATTCTGTTTATGTGGTAGAAATATCCATTGTAACGTGATAGCTTCCCTCTGCATCAAAATCCCTGAAGGATATTCTCTAGATGGTAATATAACCAAAATACAGTCTAGTTTTGGATCCACAAGGTCCACATGTGCCTTTAGTATCCTCTTTTTTACCCATTCTATTATTTCTACTTTAGAATCAGCTAACTATATATCATCCATGTAATGGTAAATTATGGATTGTGGAAACTGTTTATGAAATATTTCCAAAGGTTTTTGCATAAAATATTGGCACAGGGTGGGGCTATTTAGCATTCCCTGTGGCAAAATCTTACATTGATACTCTTAACTGGTTGAAAATTATTGTAATTAGGTACCGTGAAGGCAAATTTTTCTTTATCTTTTTCTTGTAAGCAATTCTTTAAATAAATAACTATAATAGGCCATTCTTTAGGAATCAAAGAAGGCAAGGGCATTCCAGGCTGCAGAGAGCCCTTGATAACTGAAGTCTGGATAACTTCATTGATTAACTCTCAGATCTGTAAGCATTCTCCATTTTCCAGATTTCTTTTTGATAACAAATACAGGAGAGTTCCAAGGGCTGGTAGATTCCTCAATAAGTCTAGCATTTAGCTGTTCCTGAACCAGGTTTTCTAAAGCCTCTAACTTCTCAGAGGTCATAGACCATTTCCCTACTCAGACAGGTTCATCTGTTAGCCATTTAAGGGTAGGGCTTTTGGTTCTTCTATTTGGTCAGTACTTGTATTCTGTTTGTGTACAGCCTGGATATTTGGTGTCTGTCTTGTATAGTACTTTATAGTATTTTTTCTACAACCATGAGTTCGTTTATGGTTCATATCTAATACTGGAGGAGTTAATCTGTGTGTGAAACAATGTTTTATCTGCTAGCTTGCCATTATCCTTAGACATGGAACAGATTCTATCTGCCAGTCTTTCCATCTGATGTTTCAGCTTTTTTTTTTTAACCTTATTAGTAGCTTCATCTGATCAGGGATGAGCTGCTTCTGCCAGAATTGCATTGTTTTTGTTTTGGTCATTGAGGCAGTGGATATGGAACAAATTCTGTTTTCTAGTTGGTCATTTTTATGTTCCATGTTTTGTATTCTACCCATCAGATCTCTATTGCCATCTTCAATATTTTGAACCTTTTTTCTAAGCATTCTGTTTTTCAGCTCTCCATTGTCATTTTCAATATTCTGAACTTTTTCTTCTAAGCATTCTATGTTTTATGTTCTGTTTTTTAGCTCTCCATTGTCATTTTCAATATTCTGAATCCTTGTTACTAAGTTTCCTATGATTTGTATAAGTTCCTTATTTTTTGCTCAAACTATTTCTTTAAGAATATCATATTGATCATGAAACCCATTGCTATTACAAAGAAAATGTATATACTGGTTAAGTCATGATTTTCTTCTGCTAAAATTCCTTCTATGTATGAAATAAAAGGATTCCTAATGTTCTGCATTGTAAGATTATCCACCATAAATATGGAACAATTGATCTCAGTTATTATATTAGCTTAAATTGCAAAAGATGTTGCAATTACCATATCAGAGATGGAAAGTTGCAGGCAGTCTGCCATGTGACTGAGCCCACTACCAGAAAAGGAAGAAATCTCAAGCTACAGAATATTAATTAGAGAAGGCTTTGCATTCTGAACCAATAGGATGGGAATTTGGGAAGAAGGTTATGCTAGAAGAGTGTAAATATTTTATCTATCTGGAGTATCAGCCTCCGGGTAAGTAAGGGCAGTCGTTTCTCAGAGTCAAGGCCTTTAAAAATCACTGTCTTGGACAGCAGAGATGATGGCTCAGTGGTTAAGAGCACTAGCTGTTTTCCTGGAGGGCTAGGGTTCAATTTTCAGAGCCCACATGGCAGCCTGTAACTCTGCTCCTAGATGCTCCAACACTATTCTGGCCTCCCTCAGCAACAGACATACATGTAGTGAGAATACATAAACAGAGGAAAAAACACCTATACACACAACTGAAATTAAAAAAAAAAAAAAAAAAACAACAAATCGATGACCTCCTCCCCAACCGTTTTGCAACAAATCAGCTCACCAGCCATTTTTGCCTTTTCTTTATGCTGGCATCCTTTCTGAAATTCTAAGAGTGAGCCACCAAACTCAGTGTTCTGCTCAGTTTTTGGTTAAATTGTAGCAAACTATATCTAATGAAAAAAATGTTTTAGCTGCTTCCAAATGTATACAATTCAGAGATACTATCTCAGAATGTTATGTAACCATCACTACTATCTCCAAAACATTTTCATTCTTCTGAACAGAAACTCTGTATCCTTTTAAGATATAATTTCTCCTCCTCTCCCATCACCAGATCAATAGCCTGTCTGATCTTTTCCTTCCTTCCTTTCTCTCTGTTTTTTAGAACCTCTTACTTTGTAGCTGATTAGCCTGGACTTCCCTGTGAAGAACATGTAGGCCCAGAACTCACAGGTCCACTTGCCTCTGCCTCCAGAGTGCTGTATTAAAGGCAGGTCCTACTTGCCTTACTTTTCTACTGTTACGATAAAATACTATGGTCAAGGTTGAAGGGATAGGTATCATCTCAGGACCCCCACGACCAGTTCTCAGCACAAAGATTTATTTACCCCAGAGGGACAAAGGGCAGGGAATAAGAGACAAAGACAGGAGAAAAAGGATGAAGGAGAAAGGGACAAAAGGATGCCTCCAGATAGAGAGAAGATAGACATGGTTCATAGGCAAATGGTGGGTTATGAAGGTAAAACAGGATGAAGTATTTAATTTTAATTGGGCATGTTAGTTAGGTGAGTCAAAGTGGGCTTCTGATTGCTGGACTTCAATACTTTGATAGCTAGACCTCCGCAGTCACTTTTGGGAGGAGGAATTGACCAAATAAGGGAATAGGCCTTGGAGGCTAGCTTTAGGAATGTAATCTAATGGTTTTTTGTTTGTTTGTTTGTTTTTTGTTTTTGTTTTTGTTTTTTAACAAGGCAGAGGGAATGGGGCAAGGCCTGCCAGAGCCATGTATGCCATGTTCAGGCTTGCTAGAGTCCCTTCAAAGGCAACTTACAATAGAACATATTTAATTTGGCTTATAATTTCAGAAGGTAGCATCCATGATTACAAAGGACAGTGAAGAGCACACATCTCCATCAACATGAATGAACACTGGGAATCCAGAGTCTTTTGAACCCTTATGACACACCTCCAAGGCCAACTTTCATATTACTTAACATAAATCTACATTATAATGCATATTTTAAAACTTTCTTCTTTCTTTTCCTCTTCCTCTTTTGACACAGGGTCTTCTACATAGCCCTGACTATCCTGGAACTCACTAATATATAGACCAGGCTGACCTTGAACTCTTTTAAGACTGCATGCCTCTGCCTCCCAAGGGCTGGAATTAAAGGCATACACCACCACTGCGTAGCCTGCTTCATTTCTTAATACTGGAGCTTATAGGTGTGCACTACCAAACCCAGCTCTAGGCTTCATTTTCTTTTTCAGGCTTAGCAATATACTGTGTAGATATAGTTCCATGGTAGCATACTTTGCCAGACTCCTGGAGCCTTAACACCAAAAACAAACAAAAAAACCACTGCATATCTGGGTGTAGTGGCAGATGCCTTTAATTCCAGCACTTGGAAAGTAGAGGCAGGCAGATCTCTGAGAGTTCAAGGCCAGCGTGGTCAACATAGTGAGCTCCAGGACAGCCTGGGCTACATTGTGAGACCCTGTCTCAAAACACTGAACAGTATCTCACTTCTGTGTGAAGAGTCACTTGGGTTGCTTCCAGTTAGCTATTATGATGTACACTTATGTTAGAATCGGTCTTTTTTTTTTTTTTTTTTTTTTTTTTAAATATTTATGTATTTTAAGTGTATGAGTGCTTTCTGTATGCCAGAAGAGGGCACCATGTGGTAGCTGAGAATTGAACTCAGGACTTCTGGAGGAGCAGCTAGAGCTCTTAACAGCTGAGCGGACTCTCCAGCCCCTAAAGTCGATATTTCTTACTCTTTGATTATACACCTAGACGTAGGATTGCTTGATCACACGGCAACTCTTGTACTGAAATGCCTTCACTATTTTCTCGAGGCTGCAGCCTTTCCTATAACTCAAGGATTTTCTCATCTTAATATCTGATACCACCCGCAAAAACAGTCTCCGATTCTTTGTTGCTGTTCTCGTGCTGCTGTAGCAAAGGCGTTAAGAAGGCACACCTTTAATTCCAGATCCAGAGGAACTTTTGTGAGTTCGAGGCCAGCCTAGTCTAAATAGCGAGTAAATAGGGAGAAACTGTCTCAAAAAATAAAGTAATAAGAGGGCTTCATGGATGCAAGGGAACAATTACCCATCTCTTCCAAGTCTTTCTTGGAACTCTCAGGGGCGAAGCAATGCCAGGAATTGGTGCGGAAGCCAGGTTGACCCGCCGCCACTTCCGGGCGCTTCAGGATGATGGGGGCGTTTCTCGTTGTGCGCATGCGGTCTCGCAGGGTTGCCCGGGCGACGGTGCATCCCAACCTCAAATTCACGCGGAGTGGAGCCCAGTGTTCTTTCGCTCCGCCCGGAGGAAACAGTCGCGCAGTGATGACGTCGCGGAGGGCTGGCCGGACGCCGGAGATGGAGGAAAAGGAGCAGCTGCGGCGGCAGATCCGCCTCCTGCAGGGTGAGGGGGCCGCGGCCCGGGGCGCGTCCACTCGTTTCTTCTGTTCCCCGCGGACCCTTTCAGAAGCGGCGCTGCCGGTTGCGGTGTCCTGGCGATCGGCTTGGGTGGGGGTATGAGCGGCCGGGGTCGGGTGCGTCCCGCTGGTGACAGACCCTCCGGGCTTCAGGGCGAGTAAGCGGGCCTCAGAGGGCGAGCAGGCGGCAGCACGGTGGCCTCCTCGCGGTGGTCGCGTCCGCCGCCGGCTCCGGAGCGTTTCCCTTCCTCTGCCGTTAAGAGCTTTGCTCTCGGTTCAGGCACAGCCCTTGTACTCTAAGGCTGACTACCCCGACGTTAGATTCCACAGCTTAAAATTTTAGAACCATGTTGGTCTTTATTAAGTTTTAGAGTCCTTAACAAAGTCTCCCCTCCCCAAACACCCCAAAATAAACAACAACAAAGCCCCAAGCCACTTAGCGGTCTGGAAAGCTAGCGCTGGGGAGAACCCAGGTGGCGTACCCCTTTGCGGCCTCTTGGGTTCCCTCACCCGGGACCAGAGGTGCCTCCCAGTGTGGGCGTGGCCTTCCTGTGAGGGTTGCGGCCGAGCCCGTGTGTGGGGCTGCTGTGAACCCGCTTGCGCTCCTTCATTCTTCCAGTGCTCCCCGGGTCACTTCACTGGAAAATCCTTGTGTTGGTGGTATAGGCCTTTTCTGAGGGTCGTCAGAGGGTATATGTGTGTGTGTGTGTGTGTGTGTGTGTGTGTGTGTGTGTGTTTTCTGGGTTAAAGAATCGGCGGTTCCGAGGCGATTACTAAGGTTCAGTCTGGCACCTTTTCCATAAGTGGGCAAACTCGAGGGCCTCTGTGGGATACTTGTCCTGTTCTTATCCAGGCACTGTAGGTGTCTGTGATGGTTTCTGGGGCCTGTTTGTTTTGTATATGGAGTGACACTTGCCCTCAAAATACCTAGGAGACCAATTATTAGAAACAGTTACACTTCAAAAACTGCATTTTCAGGATATGCAGGCAAAGTAAGAATGAAGTAGTAATAATAGAGGGAGGAGTTCACAGAATTGGCAAGCCTAGAGATTTTGGCTGAACTTTCTATGGTTTCCAAGGTACCTTGGGCTGCTCTCAAGTCAGTAAGGGGCTCGGGAAGGAGAATGGGTCTGGGCTATTAGGTAGGGGTAGAAGTCTTGTTTGTTGCTGTTTTTATTTTAGGAGGTTTTTATTCCTCGGTAACTGAGCCTGTGATTCTGACTCCTCAGGTCTAATTGATGACTATAAAACCCTGCATGGCAATGGCCCTGCCCTGGGCACTTCAGCTACTTCTCGGTGGCAGCCACCCACTTACCAGAGTGGCAGGACCTTTGGTGCCCGCTATCCTCGTCCAAGTCGGAGGGGCTTCTCCTCACACCATGGCCCTTTATGGCGCAAGAAATACTCCCTTGTGAATCAGCCTCTGGAATCTTCTGACCCAGCCAGTGACCATGCTTTGCAGGCATCCCTCAGGTCTGGGGACAGCCAGCATTCTGACCCTCAGCAGTATGTATTGGAGAGACAGGTCCAGCTCAGTCCAGATCAGAATATGGTTATTAAAATCAAGCCACCATCAAAGACTGGCTCTGCCAGCGCCTCAGGGGTCCAGCGGGGCTCCTTGGAAGATGAGTCCTCCTGGAATGACCAAAGACCCCAGGGAAGTGAGGTTGAGCTCCCTGGTGGACAGCTGCAGCCTGCAAGGCCAGGAAGAACCAAGATGGGTTACAGTGTGGATGACCCCCTTCTGGTTTGCCAGAAGGAGCCTGGCAAACCTCGAGTGGTGAAGTCTGTGGGCAGGCTTAGTGACAGCCCCTCGGAGCATCGTCGGACGGTCAGTGAAAGTGAAATTGCCATCAAGGCACACTTCCCATCCTCTGTTGTGTCCCAGCGTACTGGTGTGGCCCTGGGCCGGAAAGCAGGCTCTCATTCTGCCAGCTATGCTGAACAGCTTATTGGAGACCAGAGAGCGTATACTGACCATGCAGACCAACCAGCTTCCTTGGGTTCTGTGGTGGCTCCAGTCAGGCCAGCAACAGGAAACAGGCAGGTTAGGGAGGCCTCACTGCTAGCATCATGTCGAACCAGCAAGTTTCGGAAAAACAACTACAAATGGGTGGCTGCCTCAGAAAAGAGTCCACGGGTCACTCGAAGGGCTCTTAGTCCCAGAACAACTATGGAGAGTGTGAACAAGGCTACTTTTGGCACAGTTGGAAAGACAGAGAAGCCACAGCCTAAAGTTGACCCAGAAGTCAGGCCTGAGAAACTGGCTACATCATCCAAGCCTGGACCCTCCCCCAGCAAGTACAAGTGGAAGGCTTCCAGCCCCTCTGCGTCCTCCTCTTCCTCTTTCCGTTGGCAGTCAGAAGCTGGTAGTAAGGACCATACTTCTCAGCTCTCCCCAGTCCTTTCTAGGTCCCCCTCAGGGGACAGACCAGCAGTGGGATCCAGCAACTTGAAGCCCCTCTTTGGAGAAACACCACTCTCGGCTTACAAAGTGAAGAGCCGTACCAAGATTATCCGGAGGAGGGGCAGTACCAGGTGTGCATCTTTCCATCTTGCAATATCCTATCTAGGTGGGTGGGGTAGGGCTTATATAGGCTTTTTGGCTCCTGAATTAGGGAATTTGAAGCTATTGTGTTACCTTAGCTTGTGATCCCTTTATGGTTTCTGGATTGGGGAAAAAGAAGGCCCATGTTGGATCTATTCAGTACCATGGATGTGTGGCCTAAGCTGCGAGCTTCGTGTGTGATTTGTGTCATGTTTCTAGTAGGACTGAGGCTAGAGTTCGTGTTGTTATGAAAAGGTGTGGTCAGGTAGAGCTTGAGTGATTCAGGGTCTTTGCATGGCAGCCTTAGCAGGGATGGAGAGATAAGAGCTCTGGCACTGGTAATGCTGGCAGGCCTATCCTTTCTTCTCTTGGTGAGAAATTAGGAGGTCATTTCAGTTAGTTTTCCTTCTGGTCAGGGGCTCGGTTCAAAAACAGGCTGTCATGTCAGGTTAGGTGCTTAGGGAGCAGCACCCCAGTCTAGTGTATAGCAGTGTGTAAATGCTGCATGGCTGTTCTGACCTGAGCAGTGGCTTATGTGTGTGAGCTGGGTGGTGGACTAGAGTGCTGGGCTCTGCCAGGTGTGCCTGGACTTTCCTGCT
The DNA here is from genome assembly GCA_030556225.1 of Cricetiscus sungorus. Lineage (NCBI taxonomy): Eukaryota > Metazoa > Chordata > Mammalia > Rodentia > Cricetidae > Cricetiscus > Cricetiscus sungorus. Next base: position 26,036,238 of record JANBXA010000031.1, read on the forward strand.
CTGTTTTTATTTGAGAGCTTTAGGCTCCAGGAAATCAGGCTTTGTGGGGCAGTTCGTCCTGGCCCAGACAGAAGGATGCACCCTTTGTGTTATATTGGGTGATAGTGAAAGGGACTGGAGCACTGCATCTCACAGGCTCTCCCTGCTTTGGGCTCTCTAGCCACCTTCAAAGTATGCTGAGATGTTGGGTGGCCATCATTTCCAGACGAAGCAGATTGGTTTTATATCTTAGCTGGTGGTGGCCAAGTGATCAGGCAGGCTGAACTGCTGCTTTATGAGTGATATTACCTCTGAGATATTGACCTTGCATGACTGTGGGAATCTGAAAGATGGCATCATGGCCCAGAGTATATGGTTAGGGGTCAGAAACTTCAAATCAGCTGCTGATGGCAAAAATATTGTCTGCTTACCAGGCGGAGGGCCTGCCTATGCCATCAGACAGTGTTTTTCCAAAAGATACTTTCTCTCCTTGCCATGAATGCCCCTAAGGAAGTTCTTTCTGCTGTTTCAATTTGGTCTTTGATTCTGTGTAAGCTTTGTCCATATGGCTTTGTGCTCCAGACATGCTGTTTGTAGTTATCTGACTTGAGTCCTACCCTCACAGTGCCTAAGGATAGATTTGTTCTTATGCTGATACCTTCCTCTGTTGTGAGGACCTTGGAGGGGGAGTTTTGGAGCAGCCTTGAAGATGTGCTAGGGAGCTGGCATGCAGGCCTGAATGCAGCTCCTTTTCAGGAATGCAGTCCTCCATCTGTTTTCCTCTCGTCTTCTGCAGGGCCTCATCTGGCTTGGAGAAGGGCTGGGGCAGGGGCAGGGACGGGTGCTGAAATCATTCTGCTCTGCTTTACCTGGAGAGTATGGTAACCTGTGCTGTCTCCAGATGAGGAAGGTGCTTAGGCAGATCTTCCCAGTGAGCCTATTGGTAGTTTTTATGTGTTTTATCTCCATAGCCTTCCAGGGGACAAGAAGAGTAGTCCCACAGCTACCACCACCAACAAAAACAATCTCACCCAGCGACGGAGACAGGCCCTTCGGGGGAAGACTAGCCCCATTCTGAGGAAGACTCCCCACAAGGGTATGATGCAGGTCACCAGGCATCGGCTGTGCCGCATGCCATCCAGCCGGGCCCACCTCTCCACCAAGGAAGGTACGACAGAGAGGAGGACTTTAGGTACTGGCTGAGGATGGGCTGCACTCTACTACAGTGGTTAGGAACCATGTGAGGAGGGCAGAACTCAGAGAAAGGCCAGAGAGAGGGCGGGCTGGACATGGCTGGGATCCCCTTGGGCAGTTGAGAAGTATGGGTTGAAGAGGCTTAACGGCTTTGGGTGAAGAAGATGTAAAATCTACTAGTATTGCTTGTATATGAGGAATGGCTGTGAAATTCTTGTGGGAACCCTCTAGGTTAGCACGACTTGCTTGTGTCTGTGCGGTTGAGTGTTATATAAACTGGGGACAGCAAAGGTTGTCTTCTGTTGGCTGACACAGGTGGCCAGGGAAGGGTGAGGAGTAAGGGGTCTTGAGTTTAGTTTCTCCACCTGCGGTGCCTTAAATTGTTAGGGGCTACAGAAGCTGTTGCTGCTGCCTTCACTAAGGGTGGGGAAGTGGATAGCCTCATAATTGTAGACAGATACAGTAACTGCATAGTGCCCCTGGTATTCCTGTTGTAGGAAGGACTACCCACCAAGCATGTGATGGAACCTTGGGGCCAAGAATCATCATACTGGTCCTGGGGATGCCGAGCCATATTCCACTGGATACAGATGGCTGTTTGAGCCCTTGTAGACAGCCTGGACATTTGGCTTTGGGTAGTAAAGGTGTCCTGAGAACAAGAAAGCAGAGGAGTAGTGATGGGCTGCAGGGAGGGTGTAAACACACTGGGCAGGCAGGCAGGCATTGGGAGTGCTTCTTTTTTTTTCTTTCTTTTTTTTTTTGGTTTTTCGAGACAGGGTTTCTCTGTGATTTTGGAGGCTGTCCTGGAACTAGCTCTTTTAGATCAGACCAGGCTGGTCTCGAACTCACAGAGATCCCCTGCCTCTGCCTCCCAAGTGCTGGTATTGAAGGTGTGTGCCACCACCACCATCACCACCACCACCACCACCACCACCACCACCACCCGGCTGGGAGTGCTTCTTGAGGAGACTGAAGTGAGGAGAGGAAATATCACATGGAAATATCTCTCAGGCGTCCATGTGAAGGCAGTGGTGGAACACAGCAGAAGGAAGTCCACACAGTCAATATGCTCTACAGGATCAGAAAAGCGGATGACCCCAGTGGAAAGGACACTAGGTCATGAGGGTAGGTTCTGATTGTGATGTCAGGGAGGGGATAGATGAGGGAGCCAGGAGATAGCTTGTGTTGTTGCTTTCAGGAACATCGGGTGGTGGGTTTGGGCTAGTGGGCTGGAGTAGACAGTGAGTCAGGATGGCTAATATGCAAGGCCTTGCATGTGAGATTAAGGGAGGGTCATCATTTAAGCAGAAAGCTATGGAAATGAGATGCTGAGCCTATGGTTGGTATGGCTACTCAGGTAGCAGTCCCAGAGACAACTCTACACAACTCCAGATAGATGGTAGGCTGTCTATAGGAGGTAGGCCTGGTCAGTGTTTTGGTCAAGGAGATGAGAGTGACAATAGTAATTTCTCTAGGCTGGAGCCTGGATGGATTTGGCTTGCTCCAGGAACTGGCTTATGGTTTCCTTAGCTCCTTCCTTCAAGGCTTCCTGTCTGCCTCATTTCCTTGTTTGTCCAGGAACCCCAGTCTGAATGATGTTCAAGGCTCTGGACATCTTTCATTCCCTGGGCTGGGATCTTGTCACATTGTTCAGTGGAGCTTTTCTATCTCCAAGTATGTACAACCCCCAAGCTCATGTGGCTGTTATAGGTCAGGGACTCCTAGTACATGGTGTCAGTGGATAAGGACTGCCCCTTTATCTAGTGCTTGTGTCTTCTCTTTCTGTTTCCATCCAAGAAAATGCTTAGCCCTAGTTCCAGATCTCCTCTTCCTGCCGGTACCCTGGTGTCTAGGGAGGGACCTGACTACTCTGTAGACTTTGGGTGCCCAGGAGTACTTCCTGACCCACCCCTTCTCCAGGTCACTACTCAGCCCTACTGTGTGACCTAGCAGCCAGCAGAGGGCGCACTTGCCCTTCTTATCCCTCCATCCACCTTTTTCTGGTAATTGATTGCCTAATTTCCTCTTTATGTGAAAGAAAGCAGATATCAAGTAATTTGCAGCAATAACCTGCTAATGCTGGGCCAGTATCGAAACTCCCCTGTTCATTTCAAGTGGCAGATAAAACACTAATACATAATTATCCTTGCAAATTGGATTGTTTTAAATAACCAAAAGGCTATGGCCAGAAGAAAGCGATCCCATCTCCCTCGAGTTACTCTTGCAGCGTAATTGCCGCGTTCAATCAATTTCTCTGGCATTAGAAATTCCATCACAATCAACATTAAGCTTTATTCATTGTGATGGCTAAGAGCCGGGCCATTTCTCCTCTTTTTCTTAACTGGCAAAATTAATCAGGGAAAAGATTTTAAACATTTACCCGTGCGAAAGAGGTCAGCATGCCACTATATTGCTCAGCAGATAAGGGGCTAATAAAAAGAAAATTGAATTACTAATGATTACCAGGAACTGAGTATATAAAACCTGGCAATCGCCAGTTCAGGAGAAGGAGAATCAATTTTCTTGGGACAAGGTGTGCTCATTTTTTATTTTGGTGCGTATTATCAGCAATTTAATTTGAGAGTGCATAAACAGGAGGAAACAGTTAGGGAATAATGAGCCTGGAGGTGTAAAGTGCCACAGGATATATGCTGTACACAATTTATTTGGCACAACAGATAATCGCTTTAATTGAATTCAAAACTGCATTGTTCAGCAGCAGCCATGGGGCTGCTCATGCCTGGGGACTGGGAATGTCAGGAAGGTTCCGATCTGATGTGATCTCTCCCTTGTGGTCAGCCTTTGGCTGTGGGTTGGGCTAAGAACCCAGAGAGAGCCCTGAGGGAGCCAGGGAGATGTGTGCTTTGTCTGCCTCCAAGGACAGATGCTAGAAAAAAGCATTTTGGGAGGGATGTGGCAATTGGTAGTTACTGTGTGATGCTCTGCCTTTGGTCAGTGTGGGGATATAGGACCTGGCAGTCTTGGAGTGAGCTCCCAGGCTTACTCACCTACCTAGTATGTGGCTTGGCTCCCTGAGCTGTGTTCATAGGGTATTGTTTAATCTGACATGCCAGCCAACTTTTTCACCTGCTGCCCTAAGTTAGGTTGCTTCTTATTATCAGTAAGTTGTGGGCTTCTACCCAACAGCCTCTTGGAAGCACTGGCTGTCCACTGCCTAGAAAGAGCCATTGTGGATAGACAGGCTGTCATCATCTCTCAGAGATAGGCTTGGATAGGAAGACGCTTCTCTTTTATCTTCCCATAGTGTATTTGTGGCCATTGCTTGTCCTTTTTTGCTTATAACTATGTTTTAAAATTTTGGTCTTGAGACTTAGTAGTGAGGTACATTTACTGCTCTTGTAGAGGACTCAAGTTAAGTTCACAGCTGCTTATAACTTTAGCTCCAGGGGATCTGTCACTCTCTTTTGGACTCTGTACATATCTGCATGCATGTGTGCATATCAACACATGGACACATATAAAAATCATTTAAAATAAAATAAGAAAATATTTTAAAAAACAGGTCTGGAACAATGGCTTCGCAGTTAAAAGCATACACTTCTTTTCTAGAGTGACTCAGTTTGATTCCCAGCACCCATGTCAGGTGGCTCACAACTGCCTATAACTCCAGTTATAGGGGATCTAACACCTCCAGCTTCCAGGGTTGCTCACACACACACACACACACACACACACACACACACACACACACACACACACACACACACACACACTTAAAAATTAAATGAGCCAGGTGGTGGTGGTGCACACTTTTAATCCCAGCACTTTGGAGGCAGAGACAGGTGGATCTGTAAGTTTAAGGGCAGCCTGATCTAGAGAGCGAGTTCCAGGACAGCCATGGCTACATAGAGAAAACCTGTCTTGAAAAACCAAAATAAGTTAAATAATAAGATAAATTAAAGAAATCTTTTAAAATTGGGTGGTGCACACCTTTACTCCCAGCACTTGAGAGGCAGAGGCAGGTGAATCTCTGAGTTTGAGGCCGGCCTGGTCTACAAAGTGAGTTCCAGGACAGCCAGGGCCAGGACCTGATCCCACCCCTCCCTAGCCAAAACCCATCTACTCTGGCAAGACACTAAACTTGGCCTCTTTAATAGGTCTTGCCTCTCAGAAGGCCTTGCCCATTTCCAGCCTGACTTCTCTTTTCTGTGAGTAGGCCATATCTCCACACTCTGCATCTGCCTACTTCATGATCTTCTTCCTTCAGATATTCAGGGCCCCCTGTTTTCATTCAGGTAACTGCTAAGTGTCCATGGTCAACTTTCCAAGCCTGTCTGCTATAAGATTACCATGACATTCCCAATTCTGGCTTTTTTGCCTTATGTGAATTTTTTTTTTTTTTTAAAAAGATTTCTTTATTTATACAGTGTTCTGTCTGCATGTATTCCTGCAGGCCAGAAGAGGGCACCAGATTTCATTACAGATGGTTGTGAGCCACCATGTGGTTGCTGGGAACTGAACTCAGGACCTCTGGAAGAGCAACTCTTAACCTCTGAGCCATCTCTCCAGCCCCCCCTTATGTGAATTTCTGTGTTTATTGTCTGTATTTCCTCACTAGAAAGGTCCCGTATGAGTCTCTTGGTGAAGGGCAAGAGTGGGTTGTCATATTTCATTGCAGAAACCATAGGAAGCACTGTTTAGAACAGGGTTCTCTTTTGCAGAGTATTCTGGGTGAAGGTTGTTCTCTCTAGTTCTGTCACCGTATCTGTTGGAAGCCAATTCCTGGCCTCAATGTAGAGTTCTTGTTGGGTGAGCAAGCCCTGCTGGTCTGGGGATGCCTGTCTCATCTGACTTAGGCTGGGCAGGGTTTGGTCTGTATATAGACAGGAAGGTGTGCATTGTGGTGTTTGATAGCTTGTTGAGAACAGCACTGCTCGCTTGGGAGATCTCAGGTCTTTCCAAGGCCCAGGACTGTTGGTTGCAGCATCAAGATATTTAGCAGCTGAGCATGAGAGAGTCTGCAAGGAACTGACCTGCCAGTAGAAACAATAGGCCTACCTGTTGGGATGTGCTTTGTGGGTCAGAGCCAATAGAAGGCCCACGAACATGCTGTAGCACTGGTTGGCTATGGGATGGCAGTGTCTCACCACTGTGTCACTGAGGGCAGTTGAGGAAATCTAGGTGCAGGAGAGTGCCGCAGATAAGAGTGCTCACAGGCTGGCTGTTTAGCAGCACTGTGAGCTGCAGTTTCTCAGGTGCCCAGATCTCTGCTTGGCTCTGAACGATGTGATTTCTGGAGAGCTGACTTCGAGTGGAGTTCAGCCAGAGAGCCTAGACTGGTGGCACAGAACTTTAGGAGTGGTAGCTTGGTTGTGACAGCATCTTTCCCTATGCGAGCTGGGCCTGGGCAATAGCTCTTGGTGGCCTTGGCTGGTTGTTTTCTCCAATGCAGCCCAAGGCATGGGTCTTATCTTGTAGGGGAGCAGGGAGCTGCAGTCAGAACCCCAGGATAAACAGCAAGAATAAACAGCTCCTTTCTTTCTAGTCATAGGGGTCAGCTGAGCTGCCAGTGGATGCTGTGGCGAGGACTGTGGAAGTACATTGGAGCCTAGGATACTTGTAGGGGTGCTCAGGGAAAGCTTGCTGCAGCTGGGAAGAGCTCAGCCAAGGACTGACCAAGCTTGATAGGCACCATTTATTGCTGAGTGCTGGGATTAGTCACATTAGCCACAAATTCTAGAACTTGGCTGAGATATTGTGCACATAAAGTAGCTCAGTCTATCTGGGCTGGTTGGTGTCATTGTCTTGCTGAGGGCATTTGGACCTTCTTCCTTCTTGTCCTTTGCACTGCTGTCTTTTTTTTTAATCTGAAAAATTAGAGTTGACTGGCCCTAGGGTTTCTATGCAGATCAAGGAGTTGGAGCCTTCAGGTGTTTTCAGACCTCTGTGGCGTCCCTCTGAGCTGTGTGGTTGCTGCTGCCGCCTGGGAAGCCCTGCCCAAAGCCTCAGGGGTCTGAGATCCATTGTTGCTCACTGGCTTGCAGCTGGGCTGTTCTATTTTACGGCAAACACTATTAAAGGGTGTGAGAGCAGTTAAATCTGTAGTCCTGCTTTCATAAGGGAAAAAAGAAAATGCTGAATTAGGCTCTGGGAAAGGCATCCACAGTGATACTTGGATCTTGCATAAATTATCAGGCACGCTGGAGGCCTCCAATTTTACGTTTGTCGAAACCATGTTAATTAATTATTCCACAAGAATTGGCATGAATACACATGTGAGCTTGCACCTTCTGACTCCTGGCTTGGGAAGGTAGTGGTATCAGGGTGGCTAGAGCTTGTGTTTCTAAGACAGCAGGCCTCTTCACCCTCTGATTTAGGACAGTTTGGCTAGCTGCTCTGTAGACTGAAGTGAGAATAATTCTCTTGTCACTTTCCTCCTGGTTGAAGAACTGCCTATCTTCTATGTGTCCTGACTTTACCACTGAGCATAGACTGTCTTAAGGATCTCAAGTGCTGGGCTGCAGAGTTAAGCTTTGCTTTGTCTAACTGCATCTTGCTGGGCTGTCAGGGCCCATGGAAGCTACTGACTCCCATGAAAATACACTATGGAGCACCCAGGGGTTTTTCCAGTGACCATGGCATAAGAACTGTCCTGGATGTCATCCTCTGTGGCCTGGTCTGTCCTCAAGCACAGTCATCAAGGCCTTGAGGCAACATGTAGATAAAATTTATTGTACTCATCTGTTGTTTGCTGCCTGACAATGGGGTGGGTGCTAGTTGCAGGTAAATGCCCCTAATGTGTAGTTAGAACCAGTTTGTGGTGGATTTCAGACTTCGGGACATAGTGACAGGGTTCTAGGTAGGCCAGGAAAGGGGCCCATACCCAAACCTGTATTATGAATGTAGGCTAGATTCAGGGGTCAGGGCACAGCCCGTGAGCCAGCTTTAGTATATAGGTCTCTAGTGCTGGGCTGTGCCCTGAGAGTGGGCTGCTTTCCAGGAATCTGTCCATGTTGGCCAGTCCACAGTTAGGTGTTGGTGGTTTTAGGAAGGCCATCTGTTTCATTGTCATGGGGCAGGTGACAGAACTCAGCCTGGAGCACATCCCTCCGGTGGAGACAGGCACTTGATGAGCCCCACCCAGCTTGTTCCTGTGGGTGCTGTTTTGTCTGTAGCACTATGTCTACAGTGGGTCCCCGCCTGGTATTTCTTCTTAAGGCATTTGGGGCTAGAACCTGGGTATCCTGCATGGATTTGGCAGACCATGCTGTAAAGATTTAGACAATTCCTCTAAGACTCCAAGGCCAGATGTTTCACATGATGGAGAACAGTGATGGCACAGTGTGCCAGACAACCTGGCTTTGTCACCAGTTTATGACTTAGACTGTTCAAGGGCTCTTCTCAGGTCTACTTGTCCTAAGATGGGGGAGAATCTTCCCTCTGGGACCAGGCAGTAGCTCTGTGATTGGTGCGTAGAGACATGAGTCCTATGGAATGATGTTGGAAGCTTCCGGGCTTAGAAGGGTGTGTTCATAATGGGCCTGAGAGCATTCCATGTGAATTTTTCTCCTGCTTAAGACAGCTGGGCTTGGAAGACAGCTGGGTAGTTGGGACCCAGTGTATTAGGATGGGTAGGGTTCCTCTTGTCTTCTTGCCAGGGAGTGAAAGGACCTAACCTAGGCCTAAGGACACTAAATAAAAAAGGTATTATTCCCTGCAGAATTGCACTGGAGCTCCAGGGCAGCAGTACCCCAGCTATAGCTGTCTGAGGAGGACAGCCAGGCCTATGAGGGATTGGAGGTGCTTGCTGAGGGTTCTGGGCATAGGTAGCCGAATGGGGAGCCCCTCTCACTCCGTGGGCTGGCCGTGTGGTGAGAGGTAGTGTATGGCTCCATGGGGCTGGAGGTCAGGCTTCCATTGCTGCTTGAGGGATGTACAGACACCCTGTTTTGTGCCTGTGCTGGAGCCCAACACTGACTTTCCAGAGTTTATATTAGCCAGGGTGTTTCTGACATGAGCAGCCAGCCGGCAGGGCCTGCTCCTGCTCCTCGGTTAGCTAGCAGGTCTGGGCCAAAGATCTTGACATCTGTGTTTAGGTGTGTAAGGGTGTGCTTGACTCAGAGTCTTTAAAAACAGTCTTTTGCTCTTAACTTTATGCCTGGTCTTCTTATTTTTAAAGGGAAACACATGCCTGGGTGGGATTCATCTGGTTCTAGCTCAGGATGACTTCCTATCTTCACAACTTCATTTGGGCAACAGGGCTACTGGGCATGACTAGTGAGTAGCTGAAGGCGAGGGCTGTAAGTCACTGCCCCCATGCTAGGGAGCCTAGTCTGCCCTGAGAGTGAGGATGGGTTGCGGTTAACTTTCAGAAGTTAGTAAGCAAGGAGGCCAGATAGGAAGGGGCTCATGTTAGGACCTCATCTATCACAGAATCCAGTCAGCCTGAGTATCTGAGGAAACAGTGGGTGGGATGGAGGCCATACAGATATCTAAATGTTATAATTTTATTCTAGTTGTAGATTTTCAAAATTATTATGTGTGTGTGTGTGGGGGGGGTAAGTATATAGTGTGCATAGTGTGCACACATGTACCATACCATGAATGTGGAGGTCAGAGGATGCCCTCCACCATATGATAAGACAAGAGCTTTTGTCTGCTGAGCCATCTTGCTGGCCTGCTTTAGCTGTTTTTTCATAAATTAATTTTGTTTTTCTCCAAATACTTTATAGTTTTCATGTGACTTTTTCCCCTTTGACCCATGGGTTATAAAAAAGTACTTCTTAATTTGCAAATGTGGGATTTTGAACTTATTTTAACTAATAATTTCTTACTTCACTTTGTGTGTGTAATTAGATTTCAGACCATTTGATGTTTCTGCAGATTTGTGGCTCAACTTGTGGTGTTGGTAAATTGCATTTGAAAAGAGTGTTATTCTGGCTGACCTGAAACTCACAGAGATCCTCCTGGCTTTGCCTTCTGAGTATTGAATGCTAGGATCAAAGGTATGCACAACCACACCTGGCTTTTATCTAGTCATATTTCTCAAGAATAAGTCTGGAAGAAAACATGTTAATACTACTTTAACCACTTTGTGCTACAGATTGAACCCAGAACCTCACAACTGCATGCTCTGTGGCACTGAGTGGAGCATTCAGTCTGCCACTGTCCTTCCTTCCTTCCTTCCTTCCTTCCTTCCTTCCTTCCTTCCTTCCTTCCTTCCTTCCTTCCTCCCTCCCTCCCTCCCTCCTTCCTTTCTTCCTCCCTCCTTCCTTCCCTCCCTCCCTCCCTCCCTCCCTCCCTCCCTCCCTCCCTCTCTCCCTCCCTCCCTCCTTCCTTCCTTCCTTCCTTCCTTTCTTCTTCTTTTCTTCCTTCCTTCCTTCCTTCTTTCCTTCCTTCCTTCCTTCCTTCCTTCCTCTTTCTTTTTTAACTTTTTATTGATTCTTTGTGAATTTCTCATCATGCACCCTGATCCTTCCATATCTGCCCTCTATCCTTGCACCCTCCTTTGGAAGCTGCGGTGTGTTGTGGTGTGTAGCACAGTATAGCCTTTTGCCCAAACAAATATTTACTTGCAAATATTCATTGCAATGAGTCATTGGACTGGCTCAAGCCCTCTGGCTTCTGCTACAGTATCAATACTGGATTCTCACCGGGATTCCTCTTCAGATGCCCTGTGCCATGGAGACCCTGCAGCTTTGGTTCTTCTCTGTGAACTTGCTCATTGAAGAGTTACTGCAGTCAGAATCTAGATGAGGCTGTCTGGAAGGCCATTTGTTGTGCTCTTGGTTGGAACTCCCCAGACTGAGTCCCTTGCTGGCCTTCTTCTTGACAACTGTAGCCCTCCAGGTCCACATCCTTTTAGGAACATGTGGCCTAGATGGAGATCCACCCTCTCATGATATCTTGCCTACTGGACTCTGGAACTGAATGCCTTCCTTTCCCTTGCTGCTGGGATCCCTCTGGTGGTTCCACCAAAAGAAGGTGTGTGGATACAGGATCTGTGGGTGTGACTATCTTAAGGCCAGGCTATTCGTGCCTTTTCTGCTGTCACAGCATTTAGATATCATAGGAATCCCTGGAGAGGAGACAACATTCACTGTGGCCTTCTACTTTTCATGGATTTTCTGATTGTTCATTCCCTCTCTTGTGTCCATGAATATGGTGGTGGCTTAGTATTGCCAACAACAACCTGTTTGCTGTAAAAGGGCTCTCCCATTCTCCACAGGAGGCTAATACCTTGCTAGGAGGAGGAAGAGGAGGGTTAGGCAGAACCTGCTAGAGAGGAAGTCTTCAGGGCCAGGAGTGGTCAAGAAAGTATCACAGTCACAGAGCTGGGGGGTTTTTAAGGGCTCATGGCCTTCTAAATTGAAGATTTAGTCTAAATGCATAGAAATTGATGAAATTTACACAGAAAATCTATAGCTAGATAAGATGACTATAAATCCAGCAGCTTGTGATCATTAAGTGTCCAGTTATTTGTTGCTTTGTTTGCATGTCTGTCTCTCAGGCCTGGCAGGAAGGAACCCTGGCCTTAGAGATAAGCCTCTGGGTTCCAATCTTCATTATGATGCTTTTGATCCATGGGTCTTCTAGAGCTTCCTCAGGGTTCAGCAGCTGTGCATGGCCTGCATGCTTATTTCCACTGTTGACTGGTCCCTGCAGAGTCAGGTAGACTGGCAGGTCACTGCTGCAGGGGAGCCTTCTGACTAGAAGCAAACCACTGTCTTCTGATGCAGGTTATACTTAGGAGATGTTGAGTGTATGCAAGCACTCAGTGGGGCCAGTCTTCTCTCCTGGGGCTAATGCTCAGGCTGCCATGGATGGGCACCTGTCACATAATCAGTCACAGGCTGCTGCTTGGCCTTATGCTGGTGTGAGGAGGGTGGAGTAGGCTTAGGGGCATAGCTGGTTCTGGGCCTCCTGTTTCATTTGGATCTCTCAGCCAGGTAGATCTGGCTGTTGTAGTTCAACATAGGGCCTGGCTAGAATCTTGCCTGTGTCCTTTCTTCCTCTTCCTTGGGAGTATTGCATCTAACTGGGACACCAGGATTCAGGTAAGTACCCCACTGTCCTGTCACCTACAGAGGACAATTTCTGGGTCATGACTTTGGCTACTTTCTGAGTCCTTGCCACCTGAGAAAAAAAGTTTTAGAAAGGGTTGGGCATTCTGGTAGCTAGCAATAGAATCCTCATGTGTGTCTCACAAGATGACCTGGAGTTTTAAGTGGCAGTCATATGAGTGACTGCCTTGAGGCTCTGACAGTCCCAGCCAAGTATTGGGGATCTTGCCAGGGCTCAGTAGATGACAGATTCTTGGGAGTTGCTCTTTACCTGCCTTAGCTGTACTGAGGGAGTAGATTTCAGACCCCTGCCGTCACTGTGCCCCCCCCCCCCTGCTCAGGGCCAGCTGCCCTGCTCCAGGGCCCACTTGGGACATGCTGAGGGGACCCAGTGCTACATAATCATTGGATAAAATGTGCCCAAAGATCTGTGTTCTTGGCACATGTACTCCTCTTATCTTGTGAAAGTGTGGTTGGGGAACCTATGAGATATGCTTCCGTCCTGGATACCTTTCTTGTGGGACAGTCATCCAGAGCCTAGGCTCTTAGAGCCAGGGCTGTGGGTAGGTCCTCCAGCCTCTCTCTCGCCATTCTTTGTGCTCTGCTCATATAAATTAGTGCTAAAGCTGTGTGTTTCCTTTTTACAGTGCATTCAAAAAGCTATATGGGCTGTGATGGGATCTGGCAGCTTTTCTCCTTAATTGCCCTTTCTGCATCAGTAACAGAGCGTATTAGTGGTGGGGTGCATGTCTCTGTTAGAGGTTCTGTCTCTGGTAGTGGGCTGGTTACCTACAAGAGGATAAGTCCCAGGTTGTGACATTGGCCACTTTCTGGAGCCTTAGCCACTTGAGAAGAAGGTTTTGCATGCTTGCTTTAAAAGGGAAACTTGCCCATGTGTAACTGAGTCCTCTGAGCATCCAGGTAGAGCTTGAGCAGCCAGGTAAGTCATGACTAGAGAAGACATGGCCATGAGCATCCCGCCCATCATCAGGGGGTGGGGTCAGCAGACTGCTGGTTCCCAACAGGTTGGACAATCTAGCATCTGGCAGCAGAATCCTCATGTTTTCTCTCTCAGGATGCCCTATAATTCTGAGTGGTTCACATGAAGACACCAAGCCTGTCTGAGCTATGGCCATGCTACCAAGTCTAGTCGTATATACAGTTGTTACTGTATGTCTAGAAGGTTGAAATAAGCTTTGCAGATTTTCTCCTGAGACTTGTTTCCAGGCCTAGACCATCTATTTGTCCTTCTTCACTCTGTAGTGCTGTGAAGCCCAGCAGAGGAGCCCAGGCTGGGCCTGCCTGCTGGAAAATACATTCTAAAATACTCCTTCCACTCTTTTTAGGGCCTCACCTGCCCTGACTCCAAAGGTCTGTGTAACATCTGTCTGTGTCCTCTTTGGGAACTTCTCCAGGGAGAAGCACACATGGCCTTCTAGATGGGCAGGGACAGTGGTAGTTCTGCCCTTATATCTAGGCTTCAGATCCCAGGGTGGGGTTTCTTCTTTGGGTCTCATGGTCAGACGGACCATGGGGGCAAGTCTTGGGTTGTTGATACTGAGTTGGGATGGTTCATCTGCTACTGTATAAAACTCCTCTGTGGTGCTCTTAATCCAAAGGAGGCATCACTCTGGAGCCCTCAGCCCTTGGGTACTGTGGGTGAGTTTGAGGGCTGTACCCAGTGGTGGGTCACCACTGTTTGAAGATATATCCACCAGTCTGCCACTGTAGCTGTCTGCCCTGATTCTAACTGACTACCACCTGATGGGCTTTGTATCCCTCAGCCCTAAACCAGACCACAGAATGCTCTCTCCTTTTCTTCCTGTTCCTACGATGCCGAAGGGTCCTATGGCTAGAAGTAAGTATTCCTGGCTTTCACAGATGCTGAGCTGTGCTGTTTTGATGACCCTTCTCCAGGACACCCTGTGCTGACTTCTGGTATTGTTTTCTGGCCTTAGGCCCTAGTAGGTTCTTTGCTCCTGGGGACATTACCAGGAGATATTGAGGCAGATGGTATCCTTGCTACTGGCTAGAAGACTCCAGAGGAAAAGGATGTATTTTTCACGTTTTGAGTGTGATGGTACCTGTCTTATCAGTGGGCTTCATTTGAGGTCAGAGAGGGAGCTCTGCTGTCTGCTGGGGTCTTCACTGGGCTGAGGGTAGTGGGAAAGTTCTTGCTGATTTCTCAAGGTCCCAGTCTGCATTGTCAGCTCTGTGGGCAGGCCTTGCATGTATGCATCTGTGTGCGAGTGTGTGCAGAAGCACAGGTGAGCATGTTTTCTGGAAGCTATGATATGAACTGGATCTTTTTGGTAAGTGTAGTCCTCACCCTGTCATCTTTGATTTGCTTAGTGGGCTTGTCCTTGGTGCTAATCACAGTGCAGACTCAGTGACTGACTCCTAAGGGCCCTGGTGGTGAGGCCTAGCTCCAAGGGTTCTCCTCTGCTGCTGGCTCACTGCTCCATAGTAATAGGCTAGGGAGACCAGAAGGAAACTCAAGAGTGGCCAAGAAGGGCCTAGTAACACAGTGTTAACAAGAGGCATACAGCTCCCACTTAGTTGTGGCTGATTTTATGGAGTGTGGTTTCCAGGCTTTTTTTTCAGAGCATCTTTTCCTGGCTCTGACTTGGGGAGTAAAGAAGGGATGCCAAGAGAAGGCCAGGCTGTGGTGAGCAGGATGCTCATGCCCTCTGGGGGAGTTTATAAGATGGAGTTAGGACCTCAGGCCATCTGGCAGCAGCCACAACACAGCTTGTGATGTATCCTCTTGACTTTGGAGTCAAGCCAGGCTCCACTGATGGGCAGGTCACATGCAACTCACAACTATGAATAGGAGGGAACAAGCCCATTGGTGGTTCAATCTATGGTTCTTTAGGGTAAGGTGAGACTGTTTCCTTACCTGGCCTTCCAGTAGAATCATTTAATAACTTAAGCAACTCAGGCTCTGGGGGCCTCAGAGGTGCAGCCTGGCCTTTGGCCTCTCCTCCCTCCTTGTCATGAGCATCATGCTGGTGTTTATATAACAGGGCCTGGAGTTCTGGGGATGTAGCTAGCTGTGACCAGTGGAAATTGAGGGGACCTGAGTCTGCATTAAAAGGTCACTCTGGCCTGTCCCCTGAAATTGAGGAGGGCCTGAGCATTCTGCCTGTATCTCCCTCAGAGCCTGGAGGCACTGTGCCGACACAGGCAGACTCTGTCCTCTGGTGTGCCCATGCATGTTTGAGAGTCTGACTGGTTTCCATGTGCAGGCGGGATCTCTAGAGGGCATGGGCCATAAGCGTCTTAAGGAAGAGGGGGAAAGATCACAGGGTACCTAAGTCACAACGATGGTAGAGCGAGGATGAACCGTTGGGTGAGTTGGGACTGTAAATATCCTTAGGGATGGGGCATCAGGGTTAGAAGCAGTTTTTCATTTTTGGTGTGTGTTACATTACAGTTTTGGGGCTATAGGTGGTCTATGGCACAGAGGGAGCACTGTGCCTCTGCATACTTAGAGCTTGTGTCACAGCAGACCAACAAGGTGAAGTCTCATGACCCATAATCTAGCCAGGACTCACAGTACCAAGGAAGGTCCTTTTCCTTATGTGTTTGGGGCCTCAGGGCCTGTAGGATATTGAAGCCTGGGACCTGAAGTTAATTGGGTACAGCTGCAAGCCAGTCAGAGGATATCTAGGAGGCCTCCTGAGGTGCAGTGCAGGCCTACTTGTACAGTGCTGGTGGCAGCTCTGATGGTAGGTGGCATTTCCATTCTTCCTTCACCAGCCTTTAAGGTCGGATAGAGTGATGGTTACATGGGGAGGGGAGTTCTGCTCCCTCCCCCATAATCTATAGAGACTGTCACACAGCAAACTACTCCCATTTCATACAGGCAGGTCAGGTGTCCTGCACGATCGATGGCTAGCGCACAATAATTACAGGAACTAGCAGCTTGTGTTGCTTGAGTGACTTTAGGAAGAGTAGGATCTCAATCTTCCCTCTAATAGGGTTCTGACAGTCTGAGGCAGCAGCAGCTTTGGTGGCTGAGTGTTGGGCTGACAGTGTTGTCATTAAACACCAGGTAGTGTGGAACAACAGAGAACATGATCTTGCACAGGGGGACAGGGTGGCTGACAGCAGTTATTTGTCATCACCGAGCTGCCCACAGTCCTTAGACTGCAGTGTGAACGGCTGCTTAGGGTGACTTATGGCCCTGTCTGGGGCTGCTGTTGTGATTTGATAATCTGTAAATGTTTGTCAAAGATAGATTCCTTGTTCCTATGGTACTGCAATGAAAGCTGATGATAAGCTAGCTGTGGGCCTGGGGATTTGGACAGCCACTTGACCATGTTCACCTTTAGGGACCAAATAGCTGAAGTTTCTGGGTCTCAGTCCGGTACCTGATGTGATACCAGAGAGCCACCTCCTCCCATAGGGCTGGGTCTTTCTGCTATTTTTGTGTTGGGTGAGCATATGTGTATGTGTGTATGTACACATGTGTCCCTGTCTCTTGTACAGATTCTGACTGGAAACTAGAAGGCCTGTTGCTATAGCTGCCCGTATGACTGTAAAGTCCTCCTCTGCTGGTAAGGACTTGAGGCATGCTTTTCTACTATTTTGGGATTCTGGCAGGGCCTTTCTAGAGGCTAATGAACCTGCATGTTGCCTTGCTGCTGTTCCCTAGGGGCTTGCTGGACATATTGACCTTGCCTCAGAGTATAGAGCCAGGGTGCTCAGGAAGGGCCTGAGATGCCCCATCATGCTGCTTGTGCCCACCCCCAGACCCAAGGATCTGGCTGCTTGTGGCATGTCTTTTCCCTTTTGATTTGCTGGGAACTATCAAACACAGGAAAAGTAGAGTGATTTATTAGACTCATAAAAATTCATACTTGGAGATTCCAGTCATCCCACATCTGAAGCTTGTTAGAGCACAGTCTCTGGCAGCTCCTGCCGTGCCAGTGTGGCGGTGGGGAGGGTTCACCAGTCGCTCCCTGCCTTAGCTGCCATCCTGTCTTATTTAGAGAAACAGACAGATAAGCCCTGGAAGCACATGAATGAGTCTGTCTCAAAGGAGGGTGGTTGGGAGGGCAAGGATTTTGTTGTGATAATACAGCTATAACCTTATGAGCTATGTTCTTATGGGTGAGAGTAGGTGGGTAGAGCTCCTTGCTCTAACGACCTGGGCTGAAACTGGTCAGGTATTGAAGCACAAAGTATGAGTAGTCTCTAGGGCATTACACCTGTATGCAGACAGACAGCAATTTCCCTATAGTTTGTGGGCATAGATGGAGACGTGAGCATAGTATAAGTGTGTGGACAGGTATAGGAGATAAGGTTCAAGTGGACAGGCATGATTCTAGCAGTTGTCATGGATAGAGGATGCAATGCCTCTGTAATTGACAGGCTGGTAATAGTAGGAGGTGAACCCTCTGTGTATTTTAGAGGCTCCTGCAAAGGCTTTTTGGTCTGATGCCCACATGGCCTGAGCTGGACCTATGTGCTGAGCCTCTGTGCTAGGTGGTATAGGCAGGCTCCTCTAGGTTCTTGTAAGTGTTGCTGTTGTCTTATCAGTATATTGAAGGGCTGCCATGACCTTCAGTTCTGCCATATGATTAGCATTGTTTTTTTTGGTTTTTTTGTTTTTTTTTTGTGAGAGCGTGAGAGGCAGCGAACTCTGCTTCTAGTGATAGAGAGGTCTGATCATTTTGCTGTTGCTTCCCTAAATAGTTGAGGGGCTGGGGGGCCAGGAGAAGGGGCAGGCCTTCAGCTTTGCTTTGATATTGCTTCTTTTCACAGTTGTTGGTCCCCACACCCTGCCAGTGCCACCAGCAGGGAGGCAGGTGTCATGCATGAGCAGACTGGGATTCAGTACTTATCAGTACTGATTACTTCCTGTACCCTAAGAAGCCCTGATGTTGACCATCTGGCTGCCATGATTGAGGGCTATAGGCAGCACGTACTCTATTTGTGGTTTCTGGAAAAGAAAAGCAGTTAGACCTTTCTAGCTGGATGTCTGGACCAGAAGGCAGAGGGTAGGCTTCCAGTGGGTCTAAGTAGGGTCAGGACCCAGTGGACAGTCCTGGGATCCTGCCAAGGGTTGACCTTTCTACTGTCTGGGTGTATAGTGGTATGAACAAATAAGTCGGAAGCAGTGCTGATTCTGTATGTCCATGGTCCAGTGGAGGGTGTTACCACTGGGTGGAGTGAATGGGGCCTGGTAATGTGCCTCAGCTCTCTAGAAGCAGATGCCACACACTGAAACAGCCAAGCCTAGCTACAGACTTCCTTATATACACAAGATGTCATGATGGAGATGGTCAGAGAGAAGAAAGATTGAGCGATACATACTTGTGAAGGGGCCTAACTTGTCAGGTACTTGCTAAATACCTGGCCAGTATGCCCTGATTCTTGGCAATCTCTAGTTTATCTCTCCATTTTTACCAGGGATTAGGGTACCCTTGTTGAGGACTGTCCCTGCTTCTTGAAGCCTTGGCACTTCTCTGCTCCTGGCCTGTAGCTGTAATCCGTGACTTTAGAGCCAGGCTCTCTGGAAAGTTGCTCTGGAATGTTTGAAATGTTGTCTTCTCTCTTGCCCACTGTGGGTACATATGGTACTAGACCACTATCTATTGTAACACACCTAATTAGGCAATTAATTATGAGAAGTCTACTCTCAAGGGAGAATGGCTCAGCCTTCTGCAGCTGTGGAGACTTAGGAACAGCTCTTGAGATATGGGGTTGCAGGAATAGTATGTAAGGTAGACAGACAAGATGGATTTTCGGGGAAGGTAGGTGGCCATGAAAGCATGTGGCAGTCTTGGGTCACATTATTAAGGGAGCACTTGCCAGGTCAATGTAAAAGACATAGCCCCATCTCTGTCAACATGTTCCTGCAGGCTCTGTGTACTGTAGCTCACTACCACCTGTCTGTGTCAGTGAAGGGGGTCAGACTGGTTCCCTATTGGTTGCTGCTCTGTATCTCATGCTCATGTTTCTTCTCCCAGGCCAGTTGTGCCAGGACTAGAGCTTGCATCTCATCAGAAACTATGATAAGGGGGGAAAGACCCTTTAGACTATTGTCACTGACAAAAGAGTTGGGTGTGTAAACTTAGCCAGTGCCACTGTGAGCTGGTTAGGGACTGCTCATGCTGATCGTGAGGTGGGGACCATGGAAGAAGATGCTATTGATGGATAGACAGCTAGCTAACGAGGGGAGTGGGAAGGGAGCATGGTTTATGGAGCAGAGTAGAAGTCAATGTGGCTTCTGGGAGAGCTGATCCATGATGACGTCTTAGAGTTGTCTTTACCAGTGAAGAGTATAGACAGTTTGAAGATATTGAAGAAGTGTCAGAGTAGCTGTTGATAAAAAGCAGATTAGGCAATATACAAAGAAAGTTGAATCATATAGAATTAGGGGCATTGAATCTGATTGGGCAGGATACCCTCAGCCCTGTAGGTCTGTGGCTTGGTCCCTTGTCCTCAACTATGAAGGGTCCTCAATTCAGGAAGTACTATAACAGCTCTAAGAAGCCAGCTCCAGATGGCCTCTTGTCTTTGCCCTCTCTCTTGCATCCTGAAGTGTTCCTCTGTAGATCTGACCCCTGCCTGCCTGTTCCCCAGCATCTTTACTGTCAAGAACTTGGAGTAATTTTCAGAGTCCTGTCAGGCAGCTCATATTCTTTGTAGGCCCCACTTCTTTTCCACTGGCATGTCTGCCCGAGGGCTGACCCTGGCACATTCTGTGCTTGGGTGCCAGTTTCTGGACTCCTTCCTAGCTGACCTGGCTAGAACTGAATAATTTTTTTCTTAAGGCAGAACTCACTCTGCTGAAGATGCCAGTGTCCTGTGCTAGCCACCTCAGCAGAAGCTTGCTGCTGTTTGTGGGGCCCCAGCTAGGGTTGATGGATACCATTCTTGGGCATGGTCAGAAGTCTTTTGGCTCTCTGCTCACAATTCTACCTCAGTATCCTTTGCTTTCCTGAGGGAGCTTGTGTGGCTTTTGTGCCCAGGATGCTTGCCTTGACTTCAGCTGGATAGAGCAAGAGGTGTGGAAGCAGCTTTTTCCTGGGTTGCCTTAGACATTTCTTGGCACAAAGTGCTAGTTCCCATATCATCCTGTTTATTAGCTGGTTGTGAAGTTAGCTACTTGTCTTCCTAGTCATTCCCCTTTGAAGTTTTGTAGCGTCTGAACTGCTCTCAACTCCTGCCTTATGACACCATCAGAGGCTCCTGCCTTTTGTGGTGGAGCCACCTAGAGAGCAGTGCTGCTGTGACTGACTGCTGGGCCCCCTTGTCAGCCACCTAGGGGCTATTCAGGTTTTCTGGGCTGAGTGGTCTCCCTTCTTCCCTCCTGATAGCATGCCGTTGGGTGAGGGTACCTTTGAGCTGTCCCTGACCAGCTCCCAGCCTTGGAGTGAGGGTGTTGAACCTCACAGCCAGAGAGTTCAGTCTTGGGCAGGAGCTGGAGCCCTGCTGATAGATGGGGCTCATATCCCATTCAAATATGATGCTAGCAGTTTTTTTGTAGTTTGTCTTCCATTGCGGTAGTAAAGTTTTTAATTAGGAAAGCTAATGAGTTCGATTAGTCATTAGAAGTGACCTCTGGACGGCGGGCAGAGAGGGCTGCATGTGTGGGCCAGATAACACAGCTAGGGCAGCGTAGGCAATAAAAGCACAAGGGGCTTGATTTGAGTGAAGCGTGCCACAGGGGATACATCATGCGGAGAAAAAAAATTACAGTCCTGAGAGTCTGTAATGAAGGGAATTAAACCAACATCCTATCTAAATAACATGATTATCTACACAAAACCCTTCAGCCTGCAAGGCGGGGTGGGCTGTCCCCACCTGTGTCCTCTGGGAGGAGGGCCCAAGCTGTTTCTGGCCGCCCAGTGGCTCTAAGTCTTTATCGCAGTCTACTAGGAGGGGCCATCCTCCTTTAAGCCTGTCTGGTTCCTGTGTGCTAAGCATAGTCTTAGAAACCCTTATTCCTGCTGGCTACTGCATTTGTTTGTTTGTTTGTTTCTCATTCCTGCAGCCCATCTGTCTGACAATTTGCCCTATATCCCCAGGGTCACTGTCTTGAATATATCTAAGCTGTCTGTGTGGAAAAGGCTGGGTACTGTGAATAGTTTGGGACCAGACTAGGGGGATGCAGATTTGTTTATTGGGTGGACAGGCTTTATAATCCTCTCTGTGAACCCCTCAAATCATTTCACTCTCTTGAAAGGTCTGTCTCTTGAGACTAGGGTAGGGGTGATGTTGTGTGAAAGTACCCTACCTTGCTTTACAGGATTATGAAGTCAGTGAGTCTGAGTACTTTATATTTTCTTCATGTGACAGTTGGGCACTAATAAGTGAACTATAGGAAGTTGGTAAAGAAATTTGATCTAGGCTTGCTAGCAGGAGGAATGAGAACAGCAGAGACCTCAGCCTGGGTGCTGCCACTCAAGTACTGACTGTTCGAGCTGCTGTAGGGAGAGATCCTTCCTAGAATTCAGTCCTTAGAGGAGGTAACATCTGCTGGGTAAGGGAAGGTTATGTTAACTGAAAAGATAGAGAACAAGAGCAGAGCCAGTTTTGATATGGTACAGGGTGTCAGAGGGCACATGGTTCCAACAGCCCAGTCCTAGCTCCTGCCACGGACTATGCTGGGCTGTAGAACTGAACTTTGTAGCTCAAAGCTGTGGGTGAAGTTTAGGGTTTGTATCTCCATAGCCATGCACAGACTTAGGGGACCCATGAGCAGAGCTTGAACAGAAGAGGCTGCTGGTTAGTTATTGGGAGTCCTGGAGCCTTTTGTGTACTGACTTTAGCACAGGAACAAGCAGGTTGATCCCTGAGGATTGCTCTGGCTGACATGCCCCTGTCTGTTGGGAATGCTGACCGCAGATAGCCAAACTGTAGGCTTCCTATGGAGGGAAGGAATGATTCCAGTAGGCCACACTCTCATCTCAGGAAGAAGCAAGGAGCCTGGAGCTGGGCTTACAGGCAGTGCGCTCATCTGGGTTATTGACAATAAGGATGCATGTGTTCTTGAGCTCTTTATTGGAACAAGCTCATATTGATCATTGGCCTCTCCTTGCTTCTAAGACCTTGAAAATTCAATTCAACAAACATTTATGTATTGATACCCACTGTGTATATCAGGCTATCCCCTGTGTCCTAAACATGTTAGGTTATAGGGTCAGTTGCTCTGAGTTGCAGATTCATTTTGGTAACTCAGTGAAAATCACAGAATTTCAGGTAAGGCAATTTCTCTTAGATTCATCATAATTAATTAATTACTTTTGAGGTAGGGTTTCTCTGTGTAACAGCCCTGGCTTTCCTGAAATTCCCTCTGTAGACCAGGCTGGCCTCGGACTCACAAGAGTTTTGCCTATCTTCTGTCTCCCAAGTGCTGGGATTAAAGATGTATGCTACTCCTGCCTTGCTAGGTGTATTATTTAGGTTTTTTGAGACATAATCTCACTTATGTAGCTCTGGTTGGTCTAGAACTCACTATGTAGACCAGGGTGGCCTTGAGTTCAGAGATCTCCTTGCCTCTGTCTCCTGAATGCTGGGATTAAAAGCGTATATTTTGGGTGTGTATGTGTGTGTCTGTGCTTGGGTATGTGCACGTAAGTGTAGGTGCTGAAAGAGGAGGCTAAGAAAGTGCTTCAGCACCTCTGCAGCTGGAGTTATACGTGGTTATGAGCTCCCTGATACGGGTGCTGGGACCAAACTTAGGTCCTCTGCAAGGGCACATGTATTGTTAACTGCCGAATCATCTTTCCAGCTCTGGTGCAGCTTCTTGCTTTGGTTCCTGAACTCCTGTTCTCTCCTTGTTCAGAACCTGCTGTTCTTAGAGATTTGGAGGGAGACAAACTAAGAGATGGGAAATAGAGTAGACACAAAGAAGAGAGAGATTGAGACAGACAAAGATGGGGAACACAGAGAAACAGAGGAGAAGAAAAGAAAAAGAAAATCAGAAAAAAAAATTAAATTTTTTAAAGCTGAGAGGGAAGGAGGGAGGGAGGGAGGGAGGGAGGGAGAGAGAGAGAGAGAGAGAGAGAGAGAGATGACATGACTCAGAAAGGTTGATGAGATGGCTCAGTGGGTAAAGGCACTTGCTGCCAAGTTTGAGGACCTAAATTTGATCCTTGGGGCCCATATGCTGTAAGACTCCTTTAAGTTGTTTCTGACCTCCACATGGGCGATTTGACACATATGCATGTGCTCATTCACTTACATGTAAGTAAATAAATAAATGTAATACATTCTTACTGATTTTTTTTAATAGAAAAGAAAACAAGAGAACTTGTTGAATAGGGTATGATGGCAGGTGGAGGGAGTGGCTGTGACGAGTCATCTAGATGTTGCTATGGCATCTTTTTGGCCTCTATTCCTTGGGACCAGATACCTCTTCTACTGTCATTCTGAGGGTCACTCAGGTCCAACACAATCCAGGAGGACTTTGACCAGGTAACCCTGAGACATTCAGTATATGTGCTGATCGAAGCCCTAGTTGAAGCTGTAGCTCTGGTGCAGGTGGGGCACTCAGTGTCTGAGGAAGGGGCTTTTGCTGACTTCTAAATAAGGAAGGAGAGGTGTGATGGGCACTGTAGGCGTGTGAGCTCATCTTTTCCCTGGCCTTTCTAGAGGCTATTTGGCTGAAGTGCTGCTTCAGGAAACTGAAATGTGGGAGGTCTGCTGGTCTCCAGCAGATTACTCTCAGGAATTGTCACAGCTGCTGGGTCACTCAGAATACAGAGCAGGGATAGACAAGTGTCTTTGAGTGTTCGTGGAGCAGGACTGAAGGGAGTCAGACCATCTGAGTATGTTTGACTCAGCTCTGTTTAGGGCCCTGTGTCTCATGGCAGAGGAGAGCAGCCATGAGAGGCAGCCGTGTTAGCTTTAATTATCTGGGCAGTTAGAGCTGTACATTATGAAAGTTGGGCAATTAGGCGTGTTCCTTGAAGCTATGTAGAAATTGCTGGCTATCAAGTGGAAGGGAACTTGGGCAAAAAGATCCCTGCTAATTGTAAGAAACAATCAGCAAGAAGACGCCATCGTGGATATCACTACACAGAATGTTATGAAAACAGTGATTACTTAATTACATAAATCTATTTGGGCATGGTGTTGGGAGGTGCTGAAGAGGATGTGAGTTTTCTGGGGCCCCTCCCATGCACAGGGGCAGGATTTTCTCTGCTTCAGCCTCTGGGACCAACCTTGGTATTTTGAGTCTGCCTCCCTGTTGCCTGGGGATCTGCTTTCTGGGCTTCTTTTCTTACTGAAAACAGTCATGCAGTGTTCCCAACTTGTTAGGATGGTTGTGAGGATATTCTAGACTCTCCTGGAGGCCACACCAACTATCCCAGAAAGAAAGCCTTAGCAGGAGGTAATAGAGATTCCTTTAACTCAGAGAATAGTCTGGGGCCCTTAGGGCTTCCTAGACCTGCCCCTGGTGACTTCCTTCTGGTGCTAATGCCTGGGTCTTCTTTGCAGCTTCCAGTGTGCATCTGAGGACTCCACCCTCCAATAAGGTGATCAAGACCCGCTACCGCATTGTCAAGAAGACTCCAACTTCTCCCCTCAGTGCTCCATCATTCCCCTCATCTCTACCCTCCTGGCGGGCCCGGCGAATCTCATTATCCAGGTAGGAAGGCCTTATCTATGCTTCTGCAAACCTGGGTACTTGTTGCCGGAGCTTCTGAAACATATGTACAGAAGGACATCTTCCATCAGGCACTATCTGGGCATTGAGGGGTGAAGATTAAGGCCTAAGGATCTCAGCTTCCTCAAGGAGCTGCATGGTGTACAACATCTTGATTGTCAAACAGCCTAAAGTTTTTTTCATCTGTTTAGCAACTTGTATACCATATCCATGGCCAGCTTGCTTATATGGCATGCTCACAAAGGTACATGCATGCATATGTCTACTGCTGATGTCAAACCTAATAATTTGTGGGACCTCATGCACCATGGAGCTGCCCCAACATATTTGGGTCCTCTACAATGAGCTGTCCATGGGTGTCCCTGCAGAGAAATTTCTGGTGAGTGAAGAGAAGCCAGGCCCTGAGCAGCCTATCTGAAAACTACCAACATGTTAACTGTGAAAGCATGGTGATGGAGGGTTCCTCATTGCCCTACATAGGCCATCTCATAGAATGCATTGGCCTTGCTGTAGTTACTGTGTCAGACAGCAGCAGGGTGAGGACAGAATTTACAGGAACAACCCGAATATGGCATTCTTGGGTTTCCCTCTGGTTCCAGGAGGAGGCTGGGTCTTTGGGGACATTGTTTCCCATCCATTTCTTTTTTTAGGTGAAACTGTCCTACCTCCAGGCACAGTGGATAGGTAGGGAACAAGGAGAACCATAGTCTTGACCTGGGGGAGATGTGGGACTAGAGACTATGGGCAGGCCTACTTGTAGAACAGTGCATTCCAGGACCTGCCCATAGTGCTGCTTTGTCATTATTTCTACTGCCACCCAGAGGATTCAAGGGTTGAGGCTGATACCAGAGGTACATTATACCATGTGGACAGCCCTGCCTGGCTCTAGGGTCTATGGCAGGTAAGCCCACTGGCTTCCTCCCTTACTTCTGGCCACAATAGGCTTGGCCCTGTTGCTTACTTTTCTGGAGGCAATAGCTGGATGTATATTTTAAATTAATTTTACTGCACTTTTTGTAATATTTTGTTTTAAATAGATTTATACATATCTTGGGGGCTATTTCTACAAATTTATGAAGATATTTTTTACTCTCACGATAAGGTTAAATTTACACCTGCTATTTCCATATTAATTCACATTGCTAAGTGGATCTAATTTTCTTCCGTTCCTCTATCTGGTGAGCATGGCCTTTCCTAATGCAATTTCCCCCTCACTAAATCACTGTGATCGGGAGTCATGATCGAGCTAAATTAACTTAAATTAATTTACTTAATAAGAGCCCCAGATCATCGTGAATGAGGTTCAGATTTATTGATTCTCAGCTAGCGAGAACCTCCCCCTCCTGCAGCCAGTATTAGATCTGCATCCCTCCTTTCATGGGGCATAGGTAGGGCACAAGGTAATGCTACTTAGGGACCCAGCCATCTTCTCCCTCCAACCTTGGAGAGCTAAGCAGGCTCCAGGTTTCAGTTCAACAGGGCTTCCTAGGAGGACCCTGTCTCTGGTGGGCTGTTTGTTGTAGACCTAGGGGTGCACAGTCAACGGGCATGTCACACAGTCTCCTGTGGGTACTAGGAGGTAAAGAGCAGCCATGTCAACTGGCCTCTTCTCTCTAAACTTCCTGTCCTGCAAAGGCAGTACATGATGTAGTTTAACTGTGTGGGTGGCCAGGAGGTAGGGTGGATATTGCCTTTTGATGGCTCAGGTGTCACTGCCATAGGTGTCTGAATTGAATTTATGTGCTAGCTAGCAATTGTGGGCTCCAGGCCTCAGTGTACTCAGAGATACAGTTCAGCTTACTAAGATGGACACAGTTGTTGAGGGTATATAGGGCTTCCACTCTTTCTTGACCACTCCCCCTGGTCATTTCTAAGCCATTGTCAGATTATTTGGAACTCTTATAGGGCTAGGGCTGGGGAAGGAACGAAGCTTAGGGGTATGGTTCTCTTCTCATGAGACTCTTGGAAAGAGTCATTGCCAGCAGATCCTCACCTGAGATCACCCATGCCCTGGCTTGGCTGCCTGCTCAGCAGAGTGGCTGCCGGCTAGTTCTTTTACATGCATCGTATGCTGCATACATTTAGGCTTGGTTTATTGAAGCAGTAGAAAGAGCCAGTGGTGAAGCTGGTACATGCTTCTCTGCTGCCTGTGCCCTGTCGGAGCCAGGAACCACAGTGATTATTTGGTAGGCTTGTATCAAGTATAGCTAAATCTGAAGGCTTCTCAGGTCTCCTTGTACAGTGGGAGGGATTGGCATGGCATTGGATTCAGGCCACTGCAGGCCGAGGACTGCTGCAGTGAAGAGAAAGCAGTGATGTTTACGGGACTCACTGTGACCCATAGCTGCCTCCTCCCCAGGGAGGGAGGACATCCCTGGAGGGTCTGGTGGGTAGCCCTAGCAATCTTTGAAGTTTCGATAGACAAGAGTTGGAGGCTAGTGAACACATGTGGTGGTGTGGTTCAGCATGGTTCAGCATAGTATCTTTGCAGATACTATGGTTAGAGATTTGGTCACTCTAGAGAGGGTGGCTTACTAAGTGACATTGGTTGGTTAAGCCACTTCTTGCTTGAAGTCTTAGTTTCCTAATGTGCCCTTGAATTGACATTATTCATTGTGACATGTCAGAAATGGAATAGCAGGCATAGAAGACATAGATAGTGAGTGGTAGGGAGGCTCTAGGATTTAGGTGGAGCCTCAGAAGCCCAAATACCAGTCTGTTTGCCTCACCCAAAGCAGGTCTTGTCAGTGACTGGTACCACCATAACTTGTGTTAGGCCTTCCTGCTACATCTTGGAGCCTCGTGCCCGTGCTCTTTCCTCCCTGCTTTCCTGGGGAGGCATAAAGTCTCTGGCATCTCGGGCTGTTAGCTGCTACTGTTCTGGGGAAAAGACAGAGGTGACCATCTTGTTCCCTTCTGGGAAGTTCTATACATCCCTTCTTTGAAGCCTAAGGTGGCAGTGTAAGGGAACTGTCGTCATCTATTGTCTCTGGATACACTTTATGCTACGAGGTGATCTTGCTTTAAGGTCATGAGAAACTGGCAGGAATATGCTGACAATACGCACAGGAGGAAGTGGACTCTCCTCTTACTGTTGGCACTTTCTGGGCTGGCCTCAGATGCTTTGGTTGGTTAATGCTTGACTTTGTCTAGGCATAAGACTGGGAGGTTGCTGAGGTACTCTTAGAACTTTGATGTCCTCCCATTGTGGGTCTCTGAGGATGGACATGCCCATTGAGTGTGGTTGGCAAGCTTATCTATTGCCCTGTCCAGGTGAATGCAAAGAGGCCTGTGGCAGAAGGTGAAAGGATCACAGTCCGTTCTGGTATAGGACTCTGACTTTGAGAGTAGTATCTGTTACTGATCTCTTCCTTGAGTGCAGGCCCAAGGCCTGCACTACAGGGGCAGAAATTGAATGGGATCTCAGAGAGGAGCCATCCCAAAACAGAGGCACACAACAGCATGGTGGTTGTTTTTTTTTTCCCCCTAAGATTTGTGGATTTGCTGTGTCCTTGTGGTTTTCGGTGAGCTCATTAATCTGAACTGAAGCTGAAACGTGACTTATATCCCTAAACTGCCTGTCACTTTTTTTCTTTCTCCAAATTCATTTGACATGAAAGTGCGGAATAAACAGAAGCCACTGTGCTTAAGCAGATGAATCGGGAGGTTTTTCCAGCTCAACTACAAATGGTCCTGTCACAGAGCTACTGCTTGCTGGTTGCCTTATTTTATTTTATTTTATTTTGTGCCCGTGCGGTAAATCTTAAGTAATCTCTGTGCAGTTTGATGAGGTTTAGGCCAAGATTCTGAAAGGCTCTCAAACGCTTCTCCCAAAGTGACGTCTCATTAAAGAGGATTCAACCAAGAATGGGAGGCAGCTCAACTGCACGGCCTGTTCCTGTGCTCTGTCTCCATGTGTTTCCTTAATGAGCAGGTGAACCCACTAGCCTGGCTGCCAGCAACTGTCCTGCTCTGCCTCCTGCCTGCTCTCTGTGCAGGGGTCTGCCTTGTGACTGCCAGGGCTGCCACAACAAAGTGTCACCATGTGTATAGCTCAGAAGCAGGAATTTGCCTCTCACTTCTGGAGGCCAAAGCCTGAGATCAGGGTGAAGACAGATTGTGGGGGCTGAGAAGGGCTTGCTGTTTGTTTACTGGGGAACATCTTTACAAAAGGGGAGAAGAAGAGAGCTCATGAACATTTAGTCTTTTACTTCATCCCTCCTGAGGACTCAATTCTCAGCACCTAGCCTTTTTTTTTTTTTTTTTTTTTTTTAATAATTTCTTTTTAATTATTTATTTCTATTTTTTGTGCATCAGTGTTCTGCCTGCATGTATGTCCGTGTGAGGGTGTCAGATCTTGGAGTTACAGATAGTTGTAAGATGCCATATGGGTACTGGAAATTGAACCCAGGTCCTCTGGAAGTGGGGCTCTTAAGTTGAGCGGGTGCTCTTAACCTCTGATCTATCTCTCCAGCCCCCCTAATCTGACTTTTAATAGCTTCCCAAATGCCCTACTCCAAATAACATTTCTTAGAGCTAGGGCTATAGCATTCCATCCATGGCAGCAGATGTATGGTTCACTGTTCACTAGAGCTGAAGTTCCCACAGCTTCCAGACATTCCAAGAGAGTGTGGTAGTGTGAGGTCCTTAGGGTGACTCCTTGTGAGGCTAGTGATTCTTTTCTCGGGATTATTTCCATCCTGGTTTTCTTCCTGGTCTTATACGGTTCTCTGGCAGTTTGCCAAAGCCCTAACTCAGCTCAGTATAGGGTTCTGTTGGCGCTGATGACCTTAGATGCCAAGGGGCTAAGTGTGTATTAGGTTAGAGGCCTGTTGGGACCTAGTCCTAGTAGGGATGGCTGTCAGGAAGCACATGGACAAAAGAGGCATGTGATTTTGTGAGTAGCCACTGGTAGGACACACTGAGATGCTGAAATCTGGCCAAAATGGTAGGTTGGGAAGATCCATCTGAGGGAAGACCCATATGGAAGCAAAGCTTTCGGGGTTAGGGCAAGGGCAGTGCAGGCCACAGCAGGGAGGGCCTTTCTGTGGCCTGGAAAAGAGTTTAGAATATCTGCTAAGAGGAAAGAAGCTGGTTTCCAAGGCAGGGCCCATGGATCTGCCAGCCCAGTGTGGGGTATAATGGGGTATCAGACTAGGTATTATTTCCTCCAGGCGAAGAGCAACTTGCTAATGAGGCGGCATTGCTGTAAGCCATTCTTGGGGGTTGCCCCCCTGGCTCTGCAGGTGAAAGGTGTCTCCAGTTCTGGCTGTGGTGGAGAAAAAGGTAGGGTCACTCAAGATAGTCCACCTCCACCAAGGGCAGAACTGGGCTTCTCTGACTGTTGTGTCAGCCTAGGCCTTGCTTTGGCATTAGGGTCTGGTGCTATCACAAGGCCTCTGACCATCAGGCCACCTTGTCCCCTGTCTCAGGACAACCAATTCTTCTACTGCCAGGCTTCCTCCCTAAGTCCAGGAGCTTTCTCTGCTGAGTCCCTCAGTATTTGCAGCGTTTGGACTTGAGGGTGGACTTGACTATGAGGACCTCATCCAGGTGGCTTGCATGTTGTCTGTAAGATGAGTGGCTTACATTTGAGCTGTAGCTCTGAGCCTCACTCTTTGCCGGATACTCTCGTGTTAGTGCCTAGTTTCTATAAAGTGTGGGGAGGGGGATGTTTAGTAGGGGTTGTAAGGAAAGAAGACAGGGGGATCCCTAGGTTGGTGCTGCATAAAGTGAATACAGTAGTTAGAAGAAGCATTGCTGTCCATCTGGGAGCCACTACAGCCTCCTCTGACTTCCTTTCCTCACCTTAGTGTTAGTATTGGGAATGTGAGACAAGACGCCCCACCCCACCCCACCCCCACACACAGCATATACACAGGTTGTTACCTCAGGTCAGGAGATCCTAGGTATAAGTATCCCTACGTATAGGGGTTTCCTGACTCACCCAAGGCCAGGACAACAGGAGAGGAGTATTCAATACTGTGGTTCTGAGGGACTGGGTCTCTGGTGGGTAGTATGGAATGGTGACCTTATGGCTTGGTTTCTTTACCTGATTGGCATCCATATTTTACTTTTGACTGTGTGATGTTTGACTCAGGTCAGCTTCCTGACCTTTCTTCCAAGCTCCCTCAAATGGGTGTTGTAGGCAGGCCACAGGTGGATGAGGCCTTCCTTCCTGCTTAGGGACTAAAGTACCTCCCAGCCTGACTTACAGCCCAGGTGGTTTTTTTCTTGCTCTTTTGTATCCTCACTTGTGGGTTCCCTCACTCAGTAATCATTGAAGGTCCCTACCTACCTGGAAGCTACAGCTCAGCAAATGCCAACATGAACATGAACACTGTCCCTAGGCTGAGAGGAATAGCTGGACCTAGGCATAGTTCTCAGAACTTCTCTGAAGCTGTGGTGCCTGTTGGTGAGTAGAAGTTTATAGGCATAGCAGAGGTTTCTTGGTAGCCGAAGTGGCACAGCCTAGATTGGGAGATCCTAGGGAACTCGTATGTGAGGCCAGGGAAGTAACAATGCAGGTACTCAACTGGGTCAGTAGCAGAGGAGTCTGGCCTTGATGATGAATATGGGGCCCTGGAGTGGCTAAGCAAGCCTGGACAAAGCAAGCCAGCTCCCTCATCCCAACTCTTGTTGCAGAGTGACATGGTGGATATGTCTGTGGATGGGGTTATGCAGCTACTGTCCCTTGCAGGGCCCTTGCTGACATTTGTGCACTGTGCACAGGTGAGGTGGCTTATAAACGGCTGCCAGCAGGCCCAAAAGCCA
The DNA here is from genome assembly GCA_030556225.1 of Cricetiscus sungorus. Lineage (NCBI taxonomy): Eukaryota > Metazoa > Chordata > Mammalia > Rodentia > Cricetidae > Cricetiscus > Cricetiscus sungorus. The sequence continues at coordinate 26,067,840 of JANBXA010000031.1, forward strand.
TAATTGCTGGGCCTGGGCTCGAGGGGGCACTGGTCTAGGGCCAGAGCTTTTCTGAATGTGTTCCTTGGCTCTGGTTCACAGGCTGCCTCTTTGCTTTATGTCAGTGGTGCCCAGCAAAGGAAGTTGCTTTTGGTTAGTGGCTCATGTGTTCCCTTTCCTAACTAGTTTCTTACTTTTAATTTCTTTGAATAGCTTTTTTATTTTGATATATTTTGTACTTAGAGAAAAGGTGCAAAAAATAATATAGAGCTTTAATATATTTTTTAACCTAAGCCAACCAATTATTTTCATGTTGACCATTTACTACACATTGCCTTTGTGCCTTTTGAACTGTATCAAGGGCTATTCTGGAGTTGATACCTAGAATATTAATTGGTACTTCTTTAATAAATGATAAAGGTTCCCAGCAGGACTGGTTCTTGAGGACTTGTCTTTGTGGTCCTGCACAAGTGTCTAGGCAGGAGGAACATCTGAGGCCCAACTTGATCTCTGTGGTTATGTACTTGGAGAGTAAAGGCCCCAGGTGTTGTGTGGAATATCCTTTTACTGAACCTTTTCGGTGTCTTTTTGGAATTAGGTGTAGATTTGCCATTGGGCAGGAATGTTGTAGAGGTTCTAATTCATTCTTTGCTTGCTCAGTTGAGCCACATGGTTCAGGAGCTTCTGGCCAGCCTATGTTGTACAGGTTACTCTGATCCATTGGAAGGAGACTGTGAGAACTTGACTGACTCATGTTCCCTGTTGAGTCGTTGTCCAGTCATCTAGACCTGTTAGTGTTTTTCCAATTCCTCCTTCCTTCTGGTGGGTAACAGAACTCTGCCTGTAAGTTGTGACCCCTTGGTTGTGTGTAATGGTGTGGTCTTGAAGTTGCACTGTTAAGTAGGCTGTAGTCTATTTTTATCATTTATTTTGGTTTTCAATTAGTCCTATCCTTCAGGCTGGGTTGGGTTCTTTCAACAAGGTCTCGTCATTCCCTGGACACTTGCTTTCTGTGGGACAAGGTACTCCAGGTTCATCCTGGACTTCCCCTTACATGGTCCTGGAATCAGACACTTCTTTACAAAAATCCTACTCCTGTGGTGTGTTAACACTTAGCCAGTCTTTGCAGTGTGTAGAAAGCCTCCTATGGCCAAGTATTAGTAGTGCTGAAATTTAGTCTTGAGCGAACGCACCCTGCCATGTTGCTTTTGAATTTCCTCTGTATCTGCTGGTGCTTAGATGTGTGTTTGTGCACATACACCACCACCACCGCTACCACCACAGTCTGTGGCTCTTCTCCAACCCAGAGAATCCTCATTCCATCAGCATCAGTCTTTGTGTTTGTTTGTTCAAGCCTGGAACACAAGGTTCATTATTTCCAACCAAGCACTGAGAGCAGTGAGCTTACTAAGTAGAGCAACACATTATTCTTGGCACGTGGTGAAATGTAGCAATCCAAGTGTCGGATCTGTGAGTCTTGGTGAATGTTGTATGTGCAGCACTGGCCTATACAGAGACACATTCCTCTGCCCTGCCCTGCCCAGCTCATGCTTCTTCCCGTGCTCCAGCCCCAGTGCAGCTCCCACCCAGGTTTTCTCCCTTAGGCTCATTTGTTTGTTCTGGATGGAGACATATGTTACTGTCCCTCACTTTGCACAGTTCAATGGGTCTGTTTTACACTCTTTTTATTGGGGGGGGGGTTGTTCCTGGAGGCAGAATTTTTCTGGTGTGGCCTTGGCTGACCTAGAACTCACTCTGTATATCAGGCTGGCCTCGAATTTACACAGAGATCTGCCTGCCTCTGCCTCCTGAATGTTGGGATTAAAGGTGTGCACTACTACCTCCCAGCCCGTTTTTTACACTTATGCTTGTGGCTTCTCTTTTGCTTATTCTGTATTGATGCGGACTCTCCTTTGGTGAATATTTGAGAGGCGTGGATGAGTGCTGCCAGGCACCTGTGCTCACTTGGGTCTCCCTTGTCCTCTAGAGGGTCTCTGGGATGTGGGAAAGACACATACTTAGGTTGTATGACGTTGCCTGGTCTTCCTTGCAAAGGGGAAGATTCTTTCTATTCCTCTTATACCTGATGTTATTGGGTTTTGTTTTTGTTTTTTTTTTAATTTCTACTCACAGTGTGTGGCAGTCTCACTGTATGTCCTGGTGACCATGATTTATTTATTCATAGCTTGGTCAAGGCCCTTTGTCTTTTCATTCTTGAGCTGTGGAGTGCATTTAGGTTTTTTGTTTTTACATTACTCTGTCTCCCCTTTCCCCTGCTCTTTCCTTCATGACTCAGCCTCATGAATTGGTTGGGGCTCAGGAAACAAGAAAGTTGTGGCGTCAGGGGCCTCATTCTGATGCTCTGGTGCTTTCCCTCCTCTGTGTTCCACATGCTCCATGCCCCCCCCCCCCCACACACACACAGTGTACTTGTACATACTTCCCTCTCAGGCAGGCTGTCTACTAACACCATTGTGCTCCAAGCCCTAGTCCCATGCTTATATCTCAGGGAACCCATTCTCCTCCATCTCATTTGTGTCCCTCCCTAGCCTAGTCAAAGACACAGGCCTGAATGTGACTGTTTGGGTCTTGTCTATACCCACTGTCAGGCTGATCACTCATATTTCATGATACTTTGAAATTTGAGAAGTAGGTAAAGAAACCAAAATAGGATATTGCCTGTGGGGAACAGGAGCCATATTCAAGGTAGCCCTCTGTTCTCTGTGCAGAAGGAGCTAAGGAAGCAGCAGGTGTTGTCAGCCAGCAGCAGGAGATCTCAAGGGGTCTCTCTGGCCCGGGGTGGGGGGCTCTTGAGGATGAGTCCTGGAGCTTTTATTCATCCTGCTTTGCCCCCCGTCAAGCTTGCCCACATGGTGTTGAAGGAGGCCTCTTCTGGCAGGTTTTTTAGAATTTTATTTTATGAGAATAGGCGGTTACAGCTCCCCAAGTGCTGTAAAAGTTAATGTGATGGCCTCCCTGCGCCTGCGCTCATTTTTATAATTTTTTATTTTATGAAACAGGACAGGGAGCTTAGTGACTTATTACTATTCATTTCGTTTCAATGCAGTAAATATTGATTCAGTTGGGGGTTTTCAATTTAAACCACTCGGCGATTATATAAAATATTACTGGCTTCTGAAATTATGCTTACCGATCCCTTTGGCTGCTCATTAAGGAAGGAGTGCAATTTTTAGATCCCTTTGCCTTCATCATTCTAATAAATGGGCTGAGATACGTTTTTGCATGGAAGGTGCCACAGAAGTTGCTAGCAGGGGCTTGACAGCACGGATTAAACTCTTAATCTGGAAGTCATTTCAAAGCATTCCTTACTTATTTATTTTGGTTTGAGGCAAGCAGGCCTTTAAGCTTGGGTCCTCTGTGATGCTGGGCTGCAAGGCTGAGTGGCATCCTGAGCCAGACACCTGCTGCTTCCACTAAAGCTGAGGTCCATGCCCTTTCAAAGCTGTTCAGGGAGGGATGGGCAGAAGAGCCATCTTGTAAGGGCAGTAGCTAACCTCTGACCAACACTGAGGCTGAGATATACCTGAGGGATATAGGACTCTTGGGAAGAGAGGATACTTCCTCAGAGATCTTTTTATTTATTGTTACTTTATTTAATTTATGTGTAAGGTGCTTTGCTGCACGTATGTCTGTGTATCAGCTGTATGTTTGGTGCTGCAGAGACCAGAAGGAAGCATCAGATCCCCTGGAACTGGATGTTATAGACCATTGTGAGCCACTTTGTATGTGCTAGAAATTGAACTCCAGTCCTCTACAAGAGCAATAAGGTTTCATCTACTGAGTCATTTCTCCAACCCCTTCTCAGAGATCTTTAAACCCAGCCCTTGCTAACTGGTGGGACAGAGCCAAGGCTGAGACTGAGTCTCCGAGGAGGAAGCTCTTGGGTGTCAGAGCCCCTCGCTGGTACTGATGGCTGAACTGGTTACTACTGTTCTTACAGGCAGTGCATGAACATCATGGTTTGCCAACAAGTACCTTTCTTAGACTCTGGCCTCAGAACAGGAAGCCAGCTGGAGCTTCTGCACACAGGTCTGTTCTTTTGCCTAGTCACTCTACATCTAAGTTGATGGCTTCTGGATAAGCTCCAGAATGGTCTAGGGACCAGGACAAGTATGTTCTGGACTGAGAGTTCCCTAAGAGACATCAGTGCCCTATGTCCCCAGGTAAGAGTAGAGCCTGAGATATCCCTCAGCTGTCTCTCAGATTCTGGAAGAGCAGGACAGGGTTGCAGGACAGGGCTGTGGCCTACAGGACCCTCTCTCCACAGAGCCACGCGCCCCTCTGGAGCCTCTTCCAGCACTACAACTGCTGTTTTACCTTACCAGGCTTTCAGGGCTGCTGGAATGAAGCTAAGAAGTGATGGCTGGAGTGTGATAAGGCTGTTTGGGGGGGAGACAGGGAAAGGGTACAGGCTAGGACCAAGAGGCTTGTGTACATACAGGCCTAGGGTCTTGAACTAGAATGGCCCCATTTTGAGGCCCTGTGGTGCCAAAGGAAGGCAGGGCTGACAGCAGTAATCTGTGCCCTGGCTCACTGGATTATCTATGGTCTCTTTGTCCCTCTGATAGGACAGTGAGCCATCCAAAAGCAGTTCCTGCTCAGGGCTTTGCACTGATGTCCCTCATGGGTTCTGTCTCCTGCTGGCCATTGTGATGTCTGTGTCTCCTGAAGCAATCTCAGTCTGGTATGCTCTATGACTGCCTGCGAGTTCCATGTGCTGTCTTTTCGTTTTTTTGCTCTCGTCCCTTTGTGTCATGCTCTTTCTGCCTTCACTCTTGCTTCTTTGTGTGAAAGTGTCCTTGACCCTGAGGCTCCATGTGGAAGTGGGAGATGTTCTCCAAAGTATGCTGCCAGGCACAAGGAGTCTGAGGCCTTCCCAGCAGAGGGGTGATTGTGCAAGGATTCTGTAGTCCCAGATGCTATGCTGCTGCCTTGAGTGCGGGCCTGAGGGATAGCTCCAGTGGGCATACCCTGGTCCTCCTCTACCCTGCCCTGGACTCAAGCCTTCTGGAGAAACCTTGCAGCTCAGTGCTTTCCCTTCCAATGGACTGGTCTACCACAGTGCTATTGCACATGGACAGACTCCTTGGGTTAGGATGGTGGCAGAATGCTAGCACTTGGGGATGATAGGGTCTTCTTTGTATCCACTGAGAAATTTGTGGACTCCAGATGCAGGCCATCTTCCAAGGCACTGGGCATTGTGCCTGTCCCTGAGCCCCATGTGGCAGAATCTGATTTAGAGGATGGATATAAAGGTATCCTCTTGTTGGCCTGTGTGACAGAAATTCTGTCTGCTGTGATAGATCTGTGGTAAAGAACATCACAATCACACAGGTATGACCTTACCCCATTCTGGTTTGTGGAAGGCTGTTTCTCTTCTTGTTGTGGGTGAGTCTGAGGGGGCAGGACCCATAGGGCCTCAGTGAAACTCTGCCACAACATAACCACAGACCACACCATGAAGGGTTTAATGATAGAGCTGGAAGGCCCATCCTTCTGTCTGAGGATGGTTGTAAGAAGGGACACTCAGAAAGCCTGCAGGCTCTTCCTTCAGCTTAAGGTGCACTTGTGCTGGCCCATATTCCACTGCAGTTGGTGTCTGAGTTCATGGGTGAGGGGCAGGCATGAGCAGTCCTGGACATGCATAACAGAAGTGGAGATGGTTCTCTGACAGAGAGAGAAACTGAGTATCTTGTCACTTAGTGCTACCTGGGTGGGTGCCTTGCATCATTAAATGCTGTTTTAAATACCTCTTTTACCCAGGTTTTAGAGGTGGTAGTAAAATGTCATTCTAACAATCAGTACTGTATCTAACTTCCTATATATCAATCTTCTAGCTGATCTTACCTCTCAGGGCTGGGCCTGGTGTTGGGGTGTTGGGTAGTGATGGCCTTGCCTTAGAACTTGAGAAGCATGGCCCTTTAGGGATAGGTTCCCTCCCATGATAGCTGCTGTCTGAAGGGATCATCCTATTTCTTGGGCTCCCTGCCAGGTGCTCACTTAGGATCCAGGCGGGCTCACCCTAGGACCCCACTGTGTCATACTGGGGAGAAGCATCTCTGCTTGCTACTGTTGTTACAGTAGTTTCAGGAGGACATGATGCTGCTTAGGGTGTAAGAGTGCCCCTAGGGGCCCTGAGCTCTCAGGTCAGGGTAAGAACCTGCCTCACAGCTTCTCATCTACATTTACCTCCTTATAATGCTCTGTTCTCAGAGGTGGGAGTAGATGACACTCTATCTCTACCCTGAGTCTAGGTGAGAGACCTCCATTGGGAGCGGCCTCCTCCTAGGTCCTTTGGTTTCTGTCCTCCACTCCACCCTTCTCTGCCTGGCATTAGCTATGGCTGTTGGAAGTCTCAGTGCTTTGTATGCTGCCTGGGCAGCTGAGGCTTATGGAGACCTGAGGTGTATTTTGCTGGTGACTCTTGACCGCTGTGTAAATTGGAGTTGAAGTTTGAGAGACCTTATTGTATCAGGAGCAGGTCTAGGTACTCTGGTCAGTCTGCAGGTGGTGGGCTTGTTGGGACCCCAGCTCCTGCTGAGCCACTGCCAACACCAGGCCCAGCTCTTGAGGGGCTTTCCCCAAGTTAGCAAGGTGCCTGTATCTGCCTGCCCCTCCCCAGAGCTGTGTTCCCTTGTGTAATTTGCAGTGGGATGTCTGTTAAGATTGCGTCCACTTCCCAAGTCAGCACTTAATTGGCAAGGTGCTTGATTTAACAGCGTGGGAGCCTCCACCGGAAAAATGGCTTGAATAAATCTCTGCCTGACGCCAGAAAATAGATATAATCTCAGCATTAACTACATTAAAAGTAGCAGGAGCTGAATTAAGAAAGCCATAAAGCATAGGTGGGGAGTGTAAATTATGATTCCCTCCTCCCCTCCTTGTTTGGGTCAGGGAGGTCGGGCCTGGGTGGAACCTGAGCAGGAACTGGAGGGACAGCTCTGACACATCACGATCTATGGGTCTCAAGAGTCTCAGCTTTAGGGAGGTTGTCCTAGCCCTTCCCTCCTGGCTCTTGTTTGCCCCAGGTCTGGGTAATCCTGGCAGAGTGGGCCAGCAGTGCCTTGAGTGCTAGAATAGCCCCTGTATGTCATCATTAGGCATGACAGAGCAGGACTGAGTTTTGTCAGAGCAACTGATTTCAGACCCCATGCTGTCTTCTGATATTTGCATCTAAGAAATCTTAAAGGAGGCACCATTCTGTTGCTGGTTGGGAAGCTGAGCTCTGTCTCAGGCCTGACCTTTAGGTCACCATTCTTCATTATTGTTCCTGTGGTCTTCCCAGGGGCACTCTCATAGTGTAACAGTGGCTTCTGGCTAGGCAAGTGCTATTGGCTGGGCTGTTTTATGGGTCTGGTGTGGGGCTGTTTCTAGTTTCGAGAGACCGAGGGTGGACGTGTGCTATGGATGAAGTTGTATGCTGCTATTCCCTGTCTTTGTTACCCACTGTCACTAGAAATGTAGACTCCTGAGTTTTGGTTTGGTCCTCTATTTCATTGTTTATTATCCATTTGCCTCTGCTTGCTTGTTTCTCATGGATTTGTAGGACCCTTTATGTGTTCAGGGTTCAGGGTGTCACCTTTGTCATTTATCCAGTTTCAGTTCTGTTTTTCTATTCAAGGTCATTTGCCAGAAGGTCCTATTTTTTTGTGCTGCAAAGTTTCTCTCCCTCTTAAGACTCCATGCATCAGTTTCTGTAGAAGAACCGTCCCTGAGGCCCCCTTACCTGTTACTTACAGCAGTCTGATTTCCAAGGTTCTGTCCTGAGCTTCTCCTGGTAATAGAAACATACAGCAGGCCCTAGAGAGTTGTTTCTGTTTGCCTCTTGTTGTGTATTGGAGAAGAGGTGTCTGGGAGTGAGTGAAGTTAACTGGGGTCTTACATGTTCGGCTTTAATCCAGTCTGACTGGGACTATATAAGAAAAGGAAGAGACATGGATGCACGCCTGGAGAAAAGCTAGGTGAGAACAGCAGGAAGGCACCATCTGGAGCTAGGAAGGGAAACCTCTCCTGAGACCAGTCAGTGGCACCTGGGTCAGAGTCTCTCAGCCTCAGGAGGAAGCATGTTTCTGTTGCTGAAACACCCATGCGTTCTGCGGGGCAGACAGCCCGAGTTGGGCACCTTACCACAAGTCCTCAGGCTATACAGGGTGCTGTGTGTGGTAGTAGCTTTCTCTCATGATTTTTCCATTTTGCTATTGACCAGTGTCTCAGTTACTTTTTACCTTGGCATCTGCCCACAAAGCTGCTCTCAGCCTTGTTGGACATGTCTTCAGGTGACAGAGAACTTTGATGTTGGTGGAGTTCAGCCTTGGGATGAAAGGATTAGTAGATAAGACAACTAGGTTTCAGTTACAGCATCAGTGTTGCAGTCCCTCAGTTCTCTTATTGGAGCCATGATGCTGTTGAGTGGTAGCATCTGTTGAGAGAGAGAGAAGAAGGGAGGGAGGGAGGGGGGAGAGAGGGAGAGAGGAGAGAGAGTGTACACAAATGGAGATCAGATGACAATTTGTGTTGTTCTATTTTTTTCCTTCTACTGTGTGAATCCCAGGCATTGAACTCAGGTTGATAGGCTTGGCAGCAAGAGCCTTAACTTGCTAAGCCATCTTGTCAGGCCTTTCACTTTATCTTGACAAGTGAATGACGTTGAGTGTCTTCCATACTTAGCATTCTGTGGTTGTACTTTTTCATGAAGTTCTTGTTCAAGTCTTTTGCCTTTTTATTGTTTTGCTGAAGTACTGTATATATTATGGATACATTCTTCTCTTAGATTTCTTCTTGCATTCTGTGACTCGTTTTCTGTATTGCTGCTGATGAAGCCAGGGTCTTGTACGTGCAAGACAAGTTCTCCACTACTGAGTTACACTAGCACTCTAAGGACATGCTTTTTAATGTTCCGATTTGTCATTCTTTTCTGGTCTCATTTTTCGAGACAGGGTTTCTCTGTGTAGCCCTGACTGTCCTGGAACTCACTCTGTTTGAGGCTGACCTCAAACTCAGAGATCCACCTGCCTTTGCATCCTCCCGAGTGGTAGAATTAAAGGCATGGACCGCCACTGACTGCCTGACTATCATTCTTTTTTGAGTAGTGTTCTTAGTTTAAGAAATATTTGCCTATCCAAGGCCATATTTTCTTCCAGCAACTTGGAAGTCACCCCTGAGTCTGTGATCCTTCTTGAGCTGAGTTTTATTTTATGGGGGTGGGTCAGCACTCTTTTGTCTCTCAAATGAGATAAGAAAGGAGCTCCCTTAATTTACTCAAGTACATGGGTATCAGCTCTTACCCAGACCCTTAAACACTAGGGCTGTTTCTGGCCCCTCTGTTTTCACCAATGGATGGATTATAGTGGCATCTTGCCTTGCCAGTGAACTTGTAATAGTGGCCACACCCTTTGGGCATGGTTTCAGGTGCAGATGTGACACCTTAGCTGGCACATTCTCCTCTTGAGAGCATCCGAAGACCAGAGACTGCATCTTCTGGAGCAGGAAGACTTTGGCGGTTATTTACTCTTAACTGTGTAAGTGCTTCCCTAGTAAACACCTTTTTATCATTTATCTTGGGTCCGGTGAACTCATTTAAACCCTGCCTTCAATGGGTTGTTCATTGGAATTGTTCCTTAACCTTTGTTCTTCCAGGAGAACTATAGGAGTACTTTTGTAGCCTTCCTCAGCAACCATTCTCCAAAGCAACAGGTTGCACTTTCTTCTTATTGCTTTGTTTCTTGCACAGCCAGAAAGGCCCTGCCTTGCTGTGTTTTCTGTTCTCAGTGTTAAGGGAATGCCACTGCCTCCACATGTGGGCCAGACACACCTGCTGTGAAGTTCTTCTGAGTTCTCATCAATTTTTCTTCCATAGGTATTATTCCATCTGGTTTTGCTAACATCTTGGAAGGATATTAATTCTCATATACATTTACTTGTTCATCTGTCTAACTCTAATTTTAGAGTTTTTATTGTTGCATCTTGTGGTCCTTCCCTGGTGTTGGTATAGAGGCCACTTCTTAACGAGGCTCCCCTCATACAAGGAGCCAGCTGAATTCCCTATACAGCCTTGAAGGGGTTTTTCCATGGCTTAGTGGAAGAGCATTGTTGTGAGTTTACTTAAATAGTATGACCCATGGATACCTGGGAGCCACATTGGTGTTGAGTGAGCCTGGGCTGATAATGTGGGAAAACTGGTGCCCAGTTGCAGAGGACTGAGGACATTGCCTGTGGTATACACTAGTCATTACCACCAAGGTAATTGTGTTGGCCACTGGGCTCCAGCCTCTTTACCCATGTTGCTGAACTCTGCACTCTGAGTAGGGCTATTAAGGCTTAGCAATACCTGTTTTTTTGCAGCTAACATACTAAACACCAATAGCTTCAGCTGAAATGGATTTTTAAAAGTGTCATTTTATGGAGAATTTTACTTTCCATCTTGTTGTTTATTAGGCTCTTAAAGGGAAAGCATGTAATGTATCCATTGATCGAAATACCAATTGAATAGACGTGAGTGCATAAAGTACATAAAATTGCCCAGCCCCTCATAATAGGGTAGTGGCATTTATAATGGAGGCAGTGCAATTAGCCTTACCCACCACTACTGGTCTGGACTGGCAAGGGGTGCTTCTGGATCACTATTGCTCATTAATGAGAGAAGGGAGAGAGGGAGGGAGGGGGGAGGGAGGAAAGGAAGGAAGAGAGAGAGAAAGAAAGAAACAAAGAAACAAAGAAAGAAAGAAAGAAAGAAAGAAGGAAAGAAAGAGAAGAAAGAGCAGGACCCCTCAAGGAATGATACCCTGACAAGTCCTTGGGTGACATAGTATAGTTCTTTTTTGGAGTCCTGTTCATAGGGCAACCTCAGGCCCTAATTAAGCAAACTTTTGCTCACCTCTTTCACCAACAGCCATCCGTTTGCATCCCCTGCCTATCGATAGCCTTACCTGCTCCAGGCTGACCTCTTTCCTTTGGTACAAGTTTACACATGTATATCCGTACCCTCACTGTGGCCCTTCAGGGCAAAATTGCCCTTTTCCTTTGTACATCATACCTGTATCCTAGGGATAATAAGCCTTCTTAGCTACCCCTGACATCATGCCACTGCTCTGCTTGTCCCTTGTGGCCCTGGTGGTAGTCTTCTCCCCAGGACTGTTTCCATCTTGGGAACCTGAGATGCTGGGCTGTCCAGGTCATCGTGATAAGTCTGTCGAGTGAGGCTTCTCTCTTTGAGAGCATTTCATGTGCTGTACTGCCCAACATGTGCAGGCACTGGGGGAAAGCAGTGTTTGTACTGCTTGGTACTCACACATATGCTTGTGTACTTGTGCACACACAGACACACATACTAGCTCACTCTCCTGAGCTGAATGGCTGGGGTGGGGCAGTCAGTTTCTGGTGGAAAGCCCTGCTAAGCAGTTTAGTGCTTGTCACAGCAGCTCCGCCTGACCTACTTGGGGATTCGCCGTGCAAGCTGCCTCTTCTGCTGACTGCGCACTCTCAATTGCTCAGCTCCAAGCTTCAAAAACCGTGCTCCATTTCCTGAAAAATGCTTTCCTGGTTGTTTTCTCTGCTCCCCAGCCAGCCTGCCCAACTCCTGTTCCATCACCACCAGCTCGGGCGGCCTGGCCCCACATGCTGTCATTCTCTGGGTAGCAGTGTTGGGGGTCACTACTCTGCCCTTGTGTGTCCTCTGAGCCTCCTCTTCTTTCTAGCCATTGCTTGCTTGGTGCTCAGCCTTTGTTGTACAAATGGGTACCTTGTTTGCTAGATCTCCTTGTTCTGTTTCCCACTATTTGTGCCTGTAACTGGCCAGAGCTTTCAGACACACCCTGGCCTGCCCTTCCTGAGAGGCCTGGGAAACCCACACCTCTTTTCTCATATCTGGCATATGCCCATTTCCAGAGCTGCCCACATTTCCACACAGCATGGTCCTTGCCCTCTAGGAGTCTTGGATGACAGACAAATGGCTAGATAGAATCCATGATTTTCCTAGGCAGGGAGTGTCTCACCTTCACTGGGTATTGAAGAAGACTTCCCCAAGGACATAATGTCTGAACTTGGACCCAGATCCAATCATGTCTTTAGGCAGAGGGACATCATGTGCAAAGGCCCAGTATCAGGGGAACACAATACTTTCTAGGGTAACTGGAATTCTAGACTAGAGAGGGGGAGGGTTTGAACATGGAGGTAGTGACCAGCAAGAGCCCAGCCCTATGGACCTTTTGTGAAATATATAGAAATTGGGGGGACTTTATTAGTAGTGTAGTTTCAAACAAATGGATGGAAAAGAACAGATGAAGGAAACCTTAACCTGAACCAGTATAAGCCAGGCTAGGCTCTAGGGTATCAGCAGAGGACAAATGGGTGAGGCTTGGGATTGGAGGGAAGATAGCAAGGTCTTCATTTCTGAGAGGTCTGGGAGGCAGAAGGTTCTGAGGATAGAAGTGCACAGATTAGAGGAACAGCATGGGTATGGGGCAGGCAGTAAGTATAGAAAGCAAACAGAAGCAAATGTTACTTGGACTTTGGCAATGAGAAGAGGGAGAGGAACATGGGCTTTTGTTTGTTTCTTGTTAGGGAGAGGCATGCTCATATGAATATGAGTGTGTACATGTACGCACATATACATGGAAGCCAGAGACTAACCTTACGTGTCATTCCTCAGGACCATCCACCTTGCTTTTTTTTTGTTGTTATTTTGTTTTGTTTTTGTTTTTCTAGACAGTTTTTTCTATGTAGCCCTGTCTGTTTTGGAACTTACTTTGTAGATCAGGCAGGCCTCAAACTCTCAGAGTTCCACTTGCCTCTGCCTCCTGAGTGCTGAGATTAAAGGCATGTGCCACCACTGCCTGGCCCACCTTGTTTTTTTGAGACAAGGTCTTTCACTGGCCTGGAGCTCACCAAGTCATCTAAGTTGGCTGGCCAGTGAGCCCCTGGGATCTGTCTTCTGTGCCTCCTTAGTACTGGAATTATAAGTATACACCTCTGCACTTGGCTTTTTACACGTATGCTGGAGATTAAACTCTGGTCCTCATATTTGCATGTCAAGTGCTTTGCAGATGGAGGCATCTCCCCAGCCACCTGTTTATTTTTTTAACAGGCAAGGCTGGTGTGTGATGGATAGCAGCAGGAGCCAGAGCTGAGCTGGGAGGCACAAGAGGGTTCTGGGTGGGACTCTCACTGTCTTCACTTCAGTGTACCCATGAACTATCTGTGCTGACTGGCATGCTGAAAGGAAATGGACTTCAGGTCCCACCTCCTTGCCCCAATTGCCCAGGTAACTCTCTTTCCTCCTCATCAGTCTTTGTAGACACCCAAGCTCTGATCTCTGTGGTTCAAAGATGCCATCAGACCTGGTATGTGTGGGCTTCCAAATTTAGAATTACTTGGCTGTGGCCTTGGCATCTGCATGACACCTTACTGCTATGCCCAGAGCAGAGTCCCTGCTTTTCCAGGGTGTCTGCTCCCGTACCACCTGTGCTGGGTCTGTACTTACTGGTCACTAAGAGAGGGGTATGTTGTATGTCAGAGTCCTATGCATGAGGACATTACAGAGCCAAGAGAATGGCAAACCAGATTCTGGTTTGCAAAGGTCAGGCTGCCTTGCATAGGAAGACTATGCCCACAAAGAGGCAGGTGGGCAATTGTTAGGAAGAGCTGTCTGCCAGATGTCTGTCCACTGAGCTTCCTGTTGATGGTGGTGACATAAAAATGTTAGGACATTCTGTTGTGTCCAGACCTATAGAGCCAAAGAAGGACCGAGCTTAGCCATCCAAGTACTCTGCCAAGTTTCTAGTGCTTATAAGGAAGTAGACACTAGCACTTCTTTCCCCCCCCCTTTCTTCCAAAAAAAGAAAAAGAAATAAATAAATTACTTTTGAGGTGTGTGTCTTTCTCTCCATTATCACTGCTTTTCATTTAAAATGTTATCTCCCCCTTCCCCATCCTTTGTGCCCCCCCCAAGGGAGAGGGGAGGCCCAGCCTCACCCTGGTGTAGTCAAGGTTATGGTGATAAATCCTGGGGCATTGTCACTTCTATTCGGAGTAAATTGGCTGGCCGCTTTCGGGCTGAAGGAAAGATAATTTGCTGTAGTATTTCAAATGGATTAGAAATGGATTTGAAGGGAAAGTTCATGCCTCCCATTACAAAGGCGAGAAAGAAGACTATCTTAAGGCACTGTTCCCTCCCTGGCCTTCATTATCCACGCTTAATACCTTTCCTATTTTCCAGCGTTAATGAAATTTCCTGACGGCATGGGCCTGCCGGACGGATAGGAGAAGCCTTTAGATCTGCGGCTCCCATTGCAGAAAAGGAATTACAGAGTCATGCCGTGAGGGCAGGCACTTGCAGGGTCCTTGGCCCTGCTATTATCTCATTAATTTTATCCCTTCTTTTCTGTACAGTTCGTTTCCAAAGGCTGTCCTCTCCATTAGGGTAACAATTTACTGGAGTGCTGTGACACCCATGGCAGTAAAAAGCTACAAGGCCCCCACCTGGCGCCCTCTGCTGTGGCTTCCAAAGCCAGTGATCTGGCAGGGGTGGGGAGTGCGTGGATGGGTGAGGGAAAGGCCTTTGCCTTGACCTGCTTAAGCCAGATCTCCTTGAATTCTCATCCATAGCAGCACCCAACTGTAGCTTTTTGCACAGAAGGCTCCCAGGCTCTTGGTTGAGCAAAGCAGCAGGTAGCACCTGTTCCCATTCCCTGCAGGCCCTGGGTCCACAAGCATTTGCACACACAGTCTAGGATAGGAACAGAGGAGCTGCTGTCCTGCATCTTGTCCAAGTAGAGCCACAGATGGTCCACAGTTGTTATCACCATCTAGTGAGCAGTCTTTGAAGGAAGAGACAGAAAGGGACGAATGGGTATTTCCTGATCATCCATAAGAATTTGAACATGTCAAGCCAGGTGTGGTGTAATCCCAGCACTCAAGAAGTTGAGGCAGAACTTGTTTGAAGCCATCTTGGCCTACGTAGTGAGACCTTGTTGTAGGGAGCCGTTACAAGTATTGTTGGTAGACAGGAGAGATGCGCATGCGCTGGGTAATTGTCAATCCCTGGGTCCCTGCCTCTCCTGTGGCGTCATATGGGCCGATGAGCAGCAGCCAGTCAGGGGGTGACACGTCCAAGGCAGAGGCTGCTAGCCTATATAAGGGATGGGTTTTGTGTGTTTGGGGTCTCTCTGTCCTGTAAACTTATGCTCTTCCTCTCAAGAGCATTAAAGCTTTACTGCAGAAGGATCCTGAGTGTGCCACGTCATTCTTGCTGGCGAGACGGTAGCGCGGGACACCTTGTCTCATAAAAGCAAAGCAAAACAAAAACAAACATATGGAATAACCAAGCCTGTCTTGGGAAGAACTATAACCACAGATGAGCCTTTGAGTTCTGAAGACCAGTCAGGAAAACTGACTTGTTGTCTGAGGGTGAAGGTGATGACAACCAGTCTGGGCTAAGGCATCCTAGCCCAGCCTGAGCCCCATGCTTTCTCTTGACTCCTAGTTCCTTGAGGCAGGCCCTTGACAGCCCCCGACTTGGAGCGCCTTCATGAATAAGGGAGGGGCTGTAGGCCTCCTTTTTGGGCAAGTGCTTGAAGAATTAAAGGAACTTCACAGTTCTGGTTGGGCCTGGCTGGGTCTGTGGCTGCCCCACACTGTTTTAACCTGTGACTCAATCTAGGGAGGCATAGATGGGAATCACATTGAGAGTTCACTGTGCATTATACAGCCCCTAAGATGCCTCTGAAGGAAGAGCATCAGGTATGTTCTCACAGGCCTGGGCCCCACATTGTAGTTGAGCACGAGAGCACTTGCCTTCTTGTCTTCTGACCATCATATGTCTAGTGGCTGTGTACTTGCTCACATTATATAACATGGATAGAGATTTCAGAGTGCTTGGGAGAAGTGTTATGAAAAGAGAACAGCCTGCATGGACCTCAGTCAGGAGTTGTGGTAAGGACCAGAGCTGTCTTCTAGCTTCGGTTGTAGGGTGGCCAGAAGCTAGGTAAGAGGTCCCTGCTGCAAAATGATACTCTCCAGGCCCCTCTTCCTCAGAATACTATTCTAACTCCAGGCTGATGGGTGCAGGAATGTCTTCCATATGATTAGTCAGAAACCTGTCTCTTGTTGAACAAACCCCAACAGCTACTGCTCTAGTACCAGTTTATTTTAACTGAGGATTTGGAATTAAGCCGAATATCCTTTGTGATGTGGCCATAGCACTGATTGGAGGTCAGGGCATACCACAGCCTCTAGGACTGACAGGATTGAGGGTAGATCTCTCTTGGTTGGGCCTTTTCTCATACACAGTGAAAGCCAAGGATCTCCAGGATCTAATAGACTAGATCCTGGATGTCACAGTTTCACAGGATTCCCATCTCTAACCCAGATAGTACCCAATAGAGGACTGATGAAATGTGTGATGGGATGGATGGGGCAGTGAGTGGCCAGGCAGGCCCATCACTGCAGCCTGGCTTCTTGGCAGAACTCTTCCCCTCCAAGATTGGTGTTCGTGAACTTGAATTTTAATTAAGAAAAACTGGGTTAAGTGCCTTCTGTGGCCTCCCTACCACTGTGTTTGTACTTACTTTGGTCCCCTGACGTCTGGCTCGCTTTGCTCACATTATCTCACTAATGAGCCCTCTGAGGCCACTGGCTGGCAAGATTTATCCCAGGTTGCAAGTGGAGAGACCAAGGCTCAAAGAGGCTGTGGTGCTGAATGTTAGAATGGTAGCTGAGCCCAAGTGCATGGCTGCCCTTCCCCCAGTGCTGTTCTTTCTGGGTGGCTCTCCCTGGGTGACAGGGCACTGCTTCAGGTGTCTTGGTAAGGCAAGCTAGCAAACACCCTTTGGCTGCTATTCTACAGTTCAGCTCTGGAGATAACCCCCTTGGCCCTAGTTGGCTGGAGAAGGGCCTGTTACAGTTCTGGAATCCCAAGAGACTTCAGACCTTGTTTCCCTCAGGAGCTAGACTTGAATAGGCCACAGGGCCATGGAAACCAGTGAGAGTACCCTGTGGTATCCGGAAGAGAGGGGTCACAGCTCTGTACCAGGCTGGATATGTTGCCCTCACCTTCCATTTTAGCTGTCCCCTGGAGGGTGAGCTGGTGCCCATTGCTCACATTTGTCACTAGAGGGCAGTGCATGCAGGCTGTGATCATGTGATAAGTGGTGTCTGATTTACATAAACATTACACACCACCAAAATGTATCTTGAGGATTGACTGCATGCTGAGCCCCTAAGGGCTTACCTGGCTGCTGGAGCACCAAGCCCTCCCTGAGGACAGTCTGCTCAAATCACAGCTAGACAGAGGGCTGTCACATCAAGGCCCTTCCTCAGCGTGTTTAGTGCTTGAGCCTCCAGGGGTTCTGGGGTATCTGGTAGAACTGAAAGCTTGAAAGGATGGGGAGCAATAGGCCCAAGGCTCAGGTCTGTTCTGCAAGCCACCAGTCCTACATACAGTTGCCCTTACTTCTTGAACAGTAATTACTATCCCACACAGTGGGTCTGGTGAGGTTGTGATATTGCCCTCATACATTCTCAGTGCAATACTCTCTGAGCAGTGGATGGGGGAGAGGGGGTTACGATGGGCAGTAGTACCTGTTGGTTCCATGACATCTCTTGTCTTGGGGCAAAGTCTGTACCAACCTTGGCAAAAGGGCTGTCTGATGACAAGGGGCCAGGGCCCTGCACTACTTTTTAAAATACAGGTACCCAGACAGTTGCCTTTTTTTGTGCTCCAGGGAACATCCCCAGAATGGAGACACTCACTGGTGGCCTGGCTAGGAGACAGATATGTGTTGGAGGAGGTCAGTCCTCTCTGTGACCCTTTGGGACCACGTGAATTTCTAGCCAGTTTGTAATACTGTGTCTTGGGGTTCTTTGTCAGAAGTCCTTGGCTACTGCTATGGAAGTGTCTCTATAAGAGGCAAGAGGACAGAAGTCTCCTGGCAGTTGAACCATAAACACCCAGCAAACCCAGTTATAATGTATCCCATATAGCAAGTGTTTTAGCCTGGAGTTAGCACTGACCACCAAATCTATAGCTTATTCAGTTTGTTATCTCTGTAGGTCTCTGGTACTGAACCACCTGCGTCCAGCCATCACTGGAGGTGGGAAAGCCCCACCTGGTTCCCTTCAGTGGCGCAACAAAGGCTACCGCTGCATAGGAGGGGTGCTCTACAAGGTGTCTGCCAACAAGCTCTCCAAGACCTCCAGCCGGCCCAGTGATGGCAGCAGGGTCCTCCTTCGCACAGGTGAGAAGGGATGCTGCAGGGGTGGTGAACACTGAATGTCAGTGTTCCTCACTTTGCCTGGGTTCTCCGTTGTGGACATAGCCAAGAAAGGAAACAAGGCCAGGGTCTGGGAGAGTGCTCGCACCAGCGAACTGGATAGGCACAGGGCTTTAGGGGCTATCCCTTGTGAAGCTGAAGTGAAGTGTGAAGCCAGGGTGGAGGCCGTGTTGGGAGGCCCTGTAGCCCTAGTATCCCCTGGGAGTCTGAGTGGTGCTTGCCTCTTGCTTGGCTGAGCAGCTCAGCTTTTCTGTGGGAGATCATACAGGAGCACCTGTGTTTTGTTCTGGACAAAGGATGAGCCAGGTATGGTAAACATGCCTGGGTGAGTGAACACCTGGGGCCACACACCCCTAATCACATTGGTGATGCCTCACCAACTGTTATCTGGAGGTAGGCACCACCACTGCTGCAAGCCCCTGCAGCCTGGGGACAGGCTGAGGAGAAGAAAATGCTTTGGATGTGCTTATTGTACAAATTAACTAGAAAAGTATTTTGGTTTCAGTCCAATTTTACCCCCTTCTTTTTGCCCATCATGAAGTATGGCAAGATTATGGGTTGCTGTGGGATTGCAGGGGCCCAGTTGTGTCCAACAGCCCTAGTCACTCACCAGAGGAGCTGAAAGAAGTCAACCAGGGCGAAGGCAATGCCAAGGGCAATATCCCAGAGTCATGAATATACAAGGAATGTCCCATATGGGACAGACAGCTCCTCTGTGTCCCTGCCAGGCTGTGCTTGAGATCTGTTCTTTAGGTTCAGAGTGTCCAGCTTCTATTCTCTGGGCAAGAGGCCCAGGAAACTTAGCTCCTGACACTTACTCCTTTGGGGTGGAAGAGCCTGATAAACCCATTTGGGAACTGTGGAAGTAGACTGGGCTCCTGCCCTGACTGTTACATGCCCTTAGGTCTTCACTTCCCCATCAGTACCCACTGTAATCTCCCTGTTCTTGTGGCTTTGCTCTGTCTCATATTCTAAAAACTGACTCCTATTCCAGGCTTCCTAAGCACCAAGGTTTGGGATTAGTACTGAACCTTGGGCTGAGAAATAAACCCTCTCATCTCCCTAAAGTGACTACCATCATCCAGTGACTGCCACATGGTCCTGTCCTCAGATCCTGGGGCTAGCCATCTTGTGCTGAACCTTGATTTGCCCTGTGTTTGGCTGGGTGGGCCTAGGGCAGGAGGCTACACCAACCACCTGAGCTTCTTGCATCCTTCATATCTGAGGGAGGTGGGGATGAGAGATGTAAATTCTGTCAAGGTAGGCAGCAGTGTTGATTTTGGCCTCTCATAGTCAAGTGCCCTTCACTGGGAAATGATGGGCTTTAAGCTACAAAGAGGGCTGGGCTGCTTCCCTGTCACTTCTCACTGGGAAGCTATGTCTATTCCTGTGATCCAGGGACCAAGTACCGAGTTCTGTAGACTCTGCCTGCCTGTCTCCCACATACAGAGCTTCCACGTCCTTGTGCTGTGACAGTCTATTCCTGTTACTCTAGAGCTGGTCTTTTTGCCCCCTTTATTTGCTATGGACCAAACTAAGAGGGAATCTCTGCTCCTATAAGCCCTTGCAGCTTTGTTTCTCAGTACCCGAGCAGCCACCTAGAGCCTGTGTCCATTCATCCAGCTGTCAAGGGAACATGTGATGAGAACAGGGCAGAAGTCCCAGGAGCCTCTCCACCACTACCTCTACCCCTGTCCTTGCTCTTGCCAAGACTTCAGTCTGCTGCCAGTCAGGACTGTCACTGTCCCTGACCTACTCTAGGACCCTTTGGGGCTTGCCCTTTTTTTCTCCTGGGGTGGGATGTGGGGCATATTGAAAGATACAGGCTGGCAAGACCACACCCTTTCTTCCAAGCCAAGGGAGATGACCAGTAAGCTGGATAGCGCCTGCTGCCTGCCTCTCCCCCCTCCCCCCATGACCTCCACCCAACATCGAGGAAGGTAGATTGCTCCCAACAGTGCACTAGTGCTGACTGGCCCACTTACACTAGTCATAATTAAAGAAATAAATTTTCTTCTCTAGTGTCAGCAAACCTTTAACTTCAACAATAAAGTACAACCCCTTCACAGGAGGGATGGGGCACCAACTCCTCTCTTGGCTACCCCCCACCCCCAGGCCCTCGAGGATGAAGTCAGCATTTAGCCATGGCTTTTCTTGACTTTCTGAGGTTCAGCCCACTTTCCCAAGTGTACCTGACATTCAGATGGCCCAGTTCTTGTACCCTTGCTCTGTATTTTTGCCTGGGACCTGTGTCTTAGGTTGGCTGGACTTGCTGAGAGCACAAAGAGCTTGACAGTTCCTTTAGTGAAGGACAGAAGTTTGAGACTACAGGGCTATCCCTGGCTTCTTGAAGGCCTTCAGGCCAAAGTGAAGCAGGTATGATCTATAGTTTTCTGTCAATGGACTAGCCACCTCTATATTCCTAGGCAAGTGAGGTCTCTATAACTTTTTCTTTTGTTTGTTTTTTTGAGACAGGGTCCTTCTATTATGTAGATCTGACTGTCCTAGAACTCACTATGTAGACAGGCCGGCCTCAAACTCACAGAGATCCACCTGCTTCTGTCTCCTGAGTGCTGGGATTAAAGGTGTGTGCCACCACCCTTGGCCTTTTGTAACTAATTATTTGTGCTCTGCCTTCCCCTCCCTGGGTACCAGGAGGTCACATTAGAGGGGCATGCAAAAGAAGCCTTGTCAGCTGCATTCTAAGGGCGCAGAGCTACCAGGTCATGGAGACCCTACTCATTGCTGTTCCTCACTATGACTTTCTCTGCCATTTTGGTTTTCTTTATAAGATTGCAGGTCTAAGTGCCTTTATTGACTGTGTCCTGCCTGGCCCTGGCAGGCTCTCAGCTGAGTAGACCTAAGCCCTTGTTCCAAGTCACTAGGAGCAGCTAGACAGCTCAGCAATGGAACTGGGGATAGATACCTGAGCTTGGCCCCTGTTTGCCTGGTGGCTCTGCCAAAGTGATAGCCCAGTGCTGAGGAGGCTTTAACCACTCCAAGAGATGAGCTCCCTTTGAGGACCAGGGAGCAGACAGGGCACTAAGCAAGGGTAGAGCTGGAGGGAGCCAGTTTTTTTTATTTTGGGGAACTCCAGGAAGTGAAAGTGCTCCAGAGTGCACAGCAGAAGCAGCACATTGTGCTTCCAGGTCAAGGCTGTGCCATTGAGCTTTTTGCACCTCTGGTTGCTTCTTTTCAAGCCAGCTACTTTTATGTGCATTTTTAACACTGCAGAGCATTTGGAGAGGTGCCTCCATCCTTGTAAAAAAAACTCCTACCGTTAGCCCCACATTGATTTGTTTTTAAAAACAGAAAGTGGAAAGGCAAGACAGTTGCTGCTCCCAACCAGATTCTGACAGGTGGCACGTGATGCCCACATGTCCCTATCTGGGATCAGATGGTGCCAGTGTCACCAGCAGGCTGGGCGACAGCCCCGGAACCAGTGCTCATTGACTATCACATTGCACGTCATTGGTTACGAAGACTGGCAGGTGTGAGTATGTGTCTGTGCCACCTGGACAGTACTCCACTGCCACCCTAAGGACAGGTGTCCTCAGCTAGAAATAAAGGCCACCCTAAATCCTTCTTGCTTTCTTCACACCCTAAGACCCTTGCCACTCTTCGTTTCCTTTTATTGCTTCCTCCTGAAACCTCGCAGCCCTTCTTGTGTTCTCAGTCCCCTGTCCCTACCTTGAGGCCCTAGTGTATGCTCCAACTGCCTGAGCCTGCCTGCATAGCTTTGTAACAGACCCCCTGCTTCCCATGGGGACCCTATGGGTTCCCCTTTTAAGCCCAAGGGCACTGAGGCCTCTGGCCATAGAGTCCGCAGAACTCCAGGAGCCTCACAGCTCATTGAACAGATAGCTCAGGCACTTCCTAAGAGCAGACAGGATTTCCCTAGCAGGCCTGATCTTGTCTTGGGCCCAAAGTCCCTAAGGTACCAAGGTTTAGCTACCATCCACCCCTGCCTAGGGAAGACTTTAAAGGGTATGGGGAGCTCTCAGGGCCAAGTGGCTTACAGGGTGCCCAGGAAGAGGGTATGAGTTTCTAAACAGGGAGTCGTGAAGGACTCAGCGGGTCTGGGGCAGAAAGTGAAGAGTGTTGGACAGGAGCAGGTCACAGTGCTCTGATCGTGATAGGGCCTGGGCATGTGGGTTCGGGCACATTAGAACATTCCCTTTTAAAACCTAGATGGCATTGTCATCACCTCAGATCCTCAGAATTTCTGAGTGATGTCACTTGTGTCTCTTAATGCTGTATCCATTTCAGCAGCTGCTCTGTGGGAAATTGGATCTGGTCTGGGAAGGGTCATGTGTGTATTTGAGGAACCAGGGGAAGCCATCCTGAGCAGGCCCTGCCCTGCTGTCCTGTGATCCTGGGGTTGGCCTGTGACTTTAAAAGGCGGGCAAAACTGTGGTGATCCTGGGCAAACCCCCACATGGCTGCCTCAAGGTTCTTAGGCAGCGCCATTCCCATTGTCTTCATGCTACATTGGCCACCTCAGAAAGGTGGGCTCTCTGGAGTTTGCTGTTGGGAGTTTGAGGACTACGAGAGGGAGTCTTCCAGCTGGATGCAGATACCCTTAGCCTTTCCAACTGCACCAACACATTCTTCTTTCTCCTCCTCCTTCCTTCCTCCCCTTCTCCCCTCTTCTTCCTCCTTCTCCCCCTCCTCATCATCTCTTTCCTCCTTCCACCTTCCTCCCTTCATCCTCCCCTCTTTCTCTCTCCTCCTCATCCTCCCCTCTTCATCCCCCTCCTTCTACTCTCTTCTCCTCTCTTTTCTCCCACCCCCTTCTTTCTCCCTCTCTTCCCCTCCTTCCCATCCTCCCAGTCTTCCTCTTCTTCCTTCTACCATCCTCCCCTCTTTTCCCTCCTATTTTCCCTTCCTCTCTCCTCTCTCCTTTCTACATTCCTCCTCCCCCCTCCTCTTCCTTCCTTTCTTTTTTAAACAACCCTTTAAGTCTAAAAAACCAATTTCCTGTACAGCCAGGCCCATATTCCCCACCCTGCTATAAACAGTTCCCTCTGTTTCCTTCCCAGCCTCTACAAAGTTAGGTGCCATCACCCTTTGCCATTCGTGTGGTGGCCTCTCTGGTAGTCAGGCCAAAGACAGAGCTTAGAGAGACATATTCATGGGCCACTCACTACCTCAGCCCAAGTGCCTCATGAGCCACCTGGGCACTAAGGGGGCTCAGGAAACTGAGAAGCCAGTAGAGAGCCAGAAAGCACCAAGTTGATTTTAGGGAGCCTAGCTGGTTGGAGACATCAGGGGCTGGCAGGCTGTTCCAGTCCTTGTCCCTGATGTGCTGGATCCAAGGCTCCTCACCCTCAAGATAGCTCAGACACAAGGCCCAGCAGTACCCCACTCTTGATGCTATGTCCCCAGAGGGGACATCTGTGCCTGAGCTAGTTCCGGGGGGCTCGAGGGAGTTTTGCCAAGATGGTTTGGCAGGAAGAAGGTGTGAATCAGCCAGGGAAGAGTAGGTGAGGGCTACAGTTGGGC
This sequence comes from Cricetiscus sungorus, assembly GCA_030556225.1. NCBI lineage: Eukaryota > Metazoa > Chordata > Mammalia > Rodentia > Cricetidae > Cricetiscus > Cricetiscus sungorus. The sequence goes on from JANBXA010000031.1 coordinate 26,091,611, forward strand.
TGTGGTCTGATGTGACCTGTTCTTTCCCTCGTAGGGCGACTGGACCCTGCCACCAGCTGCAGTCGTTCCTTGGCCAGGTGCGTCCCTTGAGACTGGGAAGGTAGGGGCTTCCTGCTCACTCTTGGGCTCACAAACCTCTCCCTATGTATAGCCGGGCCGTCCAGCGAAGCCTGGCCATCATCCGGCAGGCGAAGCAGAAGAAAGAGAAGAAGAGAGAGTACTGCATGTATTACAACCGCTTTGGCAGGTGTAACCGTGGCGAGCGCTGTCCCTATATCCATGACCCTGAGAAGGTGGCCGTGTGCACCAGGTGCCCTGCCCAGCCTTACTGACAACTTGGGGGGTTAGTGGCAAAACCTGGCGCCAGCCCTCCCCAAACCTTCCTATCCCATGCTGCAGATTTGTCCGAGGCACATGCAAGAAGACAGATGGGTCCTGCCCTTTCTCTCACCATGTGTCCAAGGAGAAGGTGAGTGCTGTGTGGTCAGCAGGCCTGCTCTTCCAGACATTCCTGGGTGCCATCCAGCCTCCAGACAGATGGTACTGTATAGTTTTTCTTGGTCTTAAGTTAACAGCTCCTGCCTCCAGTATCCATGAGCTCAAGTACTCCTCTAGCTCACCCCTTCACTCCCATGTCCTGGCTGCATTACGCTACCTCTTCCTCCTCCTGGAAGCAGCACCAAACCTGAGGTCCCAACACATCACATACAAGAGTCTCCCTTCTCCTCTCACTGATGCCCCAGGACCTATAATGATGCCACTACAGGAACAGGGGAGGGAAGCCTCAGAGATGCTTCTAGAGTATGAGGCTAAGGTCTTATGTGCCTCCTGCCCCAAGACCCAAGACTACCATGGATGGAGTAGTGGTCAGAAGAGCCACGGCAGCACAGCAACATGGCAGTACCCAGGTGTTCCCCAGCCTGGAAGGACTGACAGCACTGCAGTCAGGGCCACAGACAACCTGGCCTCACCTATACCCACTGACCTCTGGGAAGATGGCCATAAGTGTGAGGAAGGGCCTGGGGAGGAGGGTGGTTGAGGCTGCTGCTGCTCCAACAGCTTTTCCCCTTGAGAAGCTTGGAGAGAATCAGCATTTTTCTCCCTAATCGAGCTTCGAAACTCTGTCGTGAGCAATTTGGAAATTCACGTCGAGTTTCAGGTTCATTAAGCGCCAGCTCCAGAGCCCGTGCGCACTCCAAGCTGTCTAATGTGTGGGCCGCACCAGCGCCCTGAATTAATGTTATTGTTATTTGTGTGGACGTGGCGGGGTGCAAACAAGGTTAATTGAAATGAGAATGCAGTTTCCTCTTGGTAACGGCCCCGCTCTGACAGCCAGGAGGAGCTCTGTTTGGTGCAAGAGTTGGCTTTATTATCCCTTTTTATTAGAGCTAATTTGGGCTCTATATCAAAAACCACATTAAGGGAATTGTCTACAGCTTCACCACCGCCAGCCCAAACAGGGCCCCCAGCCCCTCTCTCCTCTGTGGCTGCAGTTAAAAGACAATTAAAAATAAACTCTTGCTCAGTAAATCACCCTTTGTTTCTTTGATTTCCCCTCCTCTATCTACTCCAGGGCTGCTGCCCCAACCTCATCTTCCTTGGCCTCCCTCAGACAGATTCTTGCCTTCCCTTCTCCCACCTTGCCCCAGAAACATGAATTCCTTGGGGAGGAAAGTACTCTTTAAAGTACTAGTGCAAGTGTGGGACATCTGTCAGCAGGCTGAGACGTGCACTTTAAGATATGAGTTACCTAAAGAAACAAAACAAAACAAAACAAAAAGATATGAGTGACCTTCTGAGGCTGAGGACAGTGCCAAAGCCCATTCTCCAAATAGTCCAGGAAGGGCTGATGGTTGGCCCACGGAAGGGGAAGGAGCAAAGTTGCCTGGTGGTCTTAAACCAGGTTCTGTGCTCATCTTGGGGTTGGTTGCCCATCTTCCCCTCCAGGCATACAAGGTAGTAACAAGTAGCAGTTGTAGCCAACAGTCATCAGGGCTCCTTGCTGAGAAAGGAACAGGGTATATATCTAGCTCCTGGGCTGAATCACTTGCCCAGGCCTGTCTACCCACAGTTGCCAGGATGGGTCCAGGCTTCCTGCTCCAAGACCCAACATACTGATGGCCTAGGCCTTAGTGCTACCATGTGGCCAGTGCCTGACCTGGTGCACTGGATGTCTAGCTTTAAGTCTGCCCCACCTAGATAGCAGGGCTATGTCCCAGGGCTCCCAAGATATACCGTGGGTTGGTGGTTAGGAACTCTGTTTACTATGATCACATGTAGGGAACAGCACACCTAGGAAAAGCCACTGCTGCAGACTGCTTAGCTCCATATCTTCATTTGGGAAGTGTTAGAGCAGACAAGGGTAGCAGAGGTTTGATGTGGGAAGGTGGTTCCCTGGACCTCAGCTGCTGATGGCTGACATTGTATGTTCATTCCTTGTAGGGTTCTTTTGTTTGTTTGTTTGTTTGTTTGTTTGTTTGTTTGTTTTGTTTGCCCCAGGCCCTCAGAATCTCACTATACAGCTCTGGCTAGTCTTGAGCTTACTATGTAGACCAGGTTGGCCTGAAACTCACAAAGATTCATCAGTCTCTGCCTCCCAAATGTTGGGATTAAAAGTGTGTGTGCCATTACACCCAGATTTGTGTCCATTTCTCCCTCAAGAAGACCATGGTGAGGGTCTTCAGGAAAGATTTGAGTGGCTGTGGTCCAGCGGTGGGACCCTGTCGGGCCTGCAAGTCCTGGTATTTTTATTTGTAAAGTGGTGTGGTGCAAAGGGATAGACTTTTCTCACCTTTCTCCCTCCCCACAGATGCCTGTGTGTTCCTACTTTCTGAAGGGGATCTGCAGCAACAGCAACTGTCCTTACAGCCATGTGTATGTGTCCCGCAAGGCTGAAGTGTGCAGTGACTTTCTCAAAGGCTACTGCCCACTGGGTGAAAAGGTGAGGGCATGGAACAGGTTGTTAAGCAGTCTTCGTTACTTTCTGCATTGACTTCTGTAGTCTTGCACAGCCTTAAAGTAAAGGTTACTGTAATTCCATCCATCTCACAAATGACTCAGAAGCTGAGCAAGACCCGTGGAGATTACTGTGGGTCGAGTGCAGTAGTGACCTGAAAAAGATGTCAGAGTTTGGAAGCTCGACAGAACTGAAGTAGCTGTATGGCTGCCTGCTTCCCTGGGATGCTTGCTCGCTCTTTCTTTCTCTCTGTCTCTGTCTCTCTCTCTCTCCCTCCCTCCCTATCTCTTCCTCTCCCCCTCCCTCCCTCACTCCCCCCCCCCGTGCGTGCGGTGTGTGTGTGTGTGTGTGTGTGTGTGTGTGTGTGTGTGTGTGTGTGTGTGTGTGTGTGTGTGTGTAGCTCCCACTCACTTCCATCTCACCTGTGGTAGAGGGCTGCAGGTAAGGGTGACCCAGGGCTGGATCCCATACCCCATTGGAGGTGCCCAATGCAGAGTTAGGGTTAGGAAATGGTTAAGAGGACTGACACCATATCCCTGAGTAACTAGAATGCTGCCTCTTCCTAGATGTCTAAGACTACCTATCTGGCTGCCCAGGCAGCTCAGTCATACCTGTTGGCTCTTATGGGAAATTCCCCATAGCTGAGCCAACATGATCTTACCAACTGCATAGCTACAGGAGAACCCTGGGGATCTAATTCTCTTTTCCAAGCCTCCCAAACCTGAGCTCCTCATACTGAGGTGGGCCTGAGCAGGGCTAGGAACTCTTGGAGAGGACACTTTAGTCCATGATATCCTAAAGAAAAGCCATGACACACAACTCTGAGCCTCATGGAAAGCTCATTTGCTGTCTTTCCTGTCTGTGGATTCCCCCACCCTCACTCCCAACCTTGCCAGGGAAGCTCAGTCAAAGCCAGCAGGCAGTGTGGGCTATGTTGGTGCAAGGCTAGCCCCAACATATTCTATTCCAAGAACCCTTAAGGCCCATGTGGCAGGCTAACCCTTCGAGCCTCACATCACAGGGCACCAGAAGCATGGTGTATATGTTCCATCTACATGGGTACAGTGCTCTAAAGTTGCTTGGACCTTTTGATGCTTTCTGTCTTTTATCCCGTCCACCCACCAAAGAGTCTTGAGACTCCTTCCAGGGAGGGCACAAGAATGACTTCCTGAGCCTGCTGATGCTTCTGTATTGCTACTGACAACATGAGCTTGACAGGAGCTGTAGGGTCACCTTGAAGGGCACTCATCCCTGGCCAGGAAGCCCTTCCAGGGACTTGGGGACTGGCAAGCCCTGGCAGGGGCACTTCTAGGCACTGGCCCAGGTGAGGGGTGGGACCCCTTGGAAGCTGCAACTCATTATTGTAAAATACTCCAATTTAAATGAAGATATCAGAGCGATATTTAAGACCTGCTTCTATTAGTGGAAGTGCTTACTGCGTCCCTTTCTGTGTGTCAGCGCTGCGTCCCTGCCGCATGATGGATAGCAGCTTGTAATTATATATGGGGGAAAGCGCTGAGCAGGCCAGATCCAACGGGAAGGGAGGTAGCAGTCTGGGCCTGTGAGGGTTAATTTTATTCTCTAAATAATATAAAAAGTGCTGAGTCGTCACCTTGCGCCTGAAGTAGAAGTCCTCAAATGGGCCCTAGAGAGTTTATAATATTCCACTGAATCAAGTGAAACTGTTAACCTTGCTTCATAAAGCCAGGGCTTGTTAAAGAGGCATGTTCCCTTTCCTTTTGAATAATTTAGGCTGGGATTAAGTCTCTGCTTCTTCCTTTTCTGGGGGCCATGGGGCTGCTCCACGGGGTAGCCTCTGCCAGCTGGCAGGCCAACTCTCCTGGATTGAGGACCGATTGGTGATGGCAGGCTGGTAGCTGTTGTAAGGATGCCTCTCACTGTCAGGGTCTAGTGTAGGAAGTGGCAAGCATGGCACTGTGATGCTTCCTCTACTCCTGGTTGTGACCTAGGGTACACTTTGGTCACTTGACTGACATGATGCCAGCTTTGCCTCAGCATGTATCTCTTTAGATCATGAGGATTCTGTGTACATGTCCCCCAGGGCACAAGGATGGTGAATCTATGCACTTGGGTATGTGTGTGCATGTATGCGTGCCTTTGGGCACCATGCCTATGTGGCCTCCTGCTCTGCCGTCCCCTGCCTGTGCTTAGGCCCATCCACGACCCGTGACAGTTAGGTTTCAGCTCTCTGTACTGACCCATCCCTAACCTTCTTGGCTACTGAGGCACCCTGAGTGCCCCCATAGCATCTTTGGCCTTCCTGCCTGTCACCACACATTACCTGTGCCTTGTGAGGAGGCGTCCTCCAATCAGCCTACATCTTTATTTTTGTGTGCCGGCCTTCCGTTCTGCCCATGTTGGAGGGCCTGTCCCCCCTCCATGGCCACAGAGAACTCTCATATTCGGTACTTATGACTACACTAGTTGTGGTGAGGTGGCTGTGGGTAGGGGTTAGACTCTAGTCCAGCCTGCCCTGCCACCTGTAGCCATGACCTGCACAGGTCTTAACCACTAGGGATGCTCTTCTCTAGAGATGAGGGCTCTGCCTCCCACGTGGGGCTGTGATGGTAAAAAAAAAGAGCCATATGAATTGCCTGTTGCTCAGGCCACCAGGTTGTCTCTAGATTTGCTGTTGTTGATTTGCTTATTGTATGTGCCTTTATGTAGTGAAGCTATTCCTCACATGACGTCCTAACCTGTCTTCCTTTCCCTCAGAATGTGGAGTCTAAGAGGGGATGGCATTCATTGAGATATAACTCAGAAAGCATGCTGCTTACGTGTTCAGTGCCACAGCTCTTGGTGTCTTAGTTTTTGTTTCTTTGGAGTGAGTACCCCACCGTAGAAATAAGCCCTCATTGCTCATGTTTGCTTTGATTCGGCATGAAATTAAAAAGAAAAACTGTGATACGAAGCTGGGATGTGGCTCCATGGTGACGTACCTGCCTAGCATTAAGCTCCCAGAACTGCAGAGCCAACCTGTGATGTAACAAATATAGCAGTGCTCACTGTCTTATCATCCGTTCTTAAGGTAACAACTCTGTCATTAACTGAATTTACAATATTGAGCCAGGGCACACACCTTTAGTCCAAGCTCTTGGAACTCAGAAGTAGGAAGGTCAATACCCAGTTTATGCCCAGTCTGGTCTACATACTGAGTATGAGACCAGCCAGGGTCACACAGCAAGACCTGTTTCAGAAGTAAAGGAATGTTCACAGTAATCTGCAATCACCACCACTGTAAGAGTTCAAAACTTTTTAGCATCCCGAACTAAAATACCACAAATACATTAAGAAGCAACTGTTATCTCCTCCCTGTCCCCAGGGAGGGCACAAGACTGGCAGCCTTGTCTAGGTGTTTTCATGTGATAAAGTTAGGCAGTGTTAGTTCCTCCTGTGTCTGGCATTTAGCTTCTTTTTCTTAGCATAGTGTTTTTAGAGTTCATGTTGCAACATATATAAGAACTTTGTTCCTTTTTATGGCTACGTAATATTCCGTCACGTGCATGCAGGCATTCTTCTGTTCATCCCTGCATATCTGTAAATAGACATGGGTTAGTGCCACCTTTTGGCTGTTGTGAATGATACTATAATGAACACTGGCATACAAGTACCTGCTTTACTTCCTTGCTGGGTTGTATGTCAATCCCATGGTGACTGGTTACTTCATATTTCCATAAACAGGGCACTTTTTCCATCTCATGTTGTGAACTTGTTTGTTGACACTGATAATTTTTAATGGGTTCTTTGGAATTTTTAAAGCATATGATCTGTCATCTGAAGACAGACAAAATGTGACTGCTCCCATTTCAATCTGAAGGTTTTTTTGTTTTTCCTTGCCTAGTTGTTCTGGCTGAAAAGTCAATAATGTGTTGAATAAACGTGGCAATAAATGGACATCCCTCCTCTTGTTTTCTGTCACTGAGCATGATACGTCTTACGAAGTGTGATATTGTGGTTTCAAGGTAACCCTGATCTTATGAGAGAAGTTTAGAAATATGTTCTTCTTTCCAGTTTGGAACAATTGAGAAAAATAAATCAGTGCTAATTCTTTGTTTGGTAGACCTTACCGGTGAAGCCTATGGTCTGAAGTCTGAGGCTCTTTCTGGAGAGGTATTCTTACTCAGTGTTCTGGGATAGTCTGTGTCAGTAGAAAGTGTTCTTAGAAATCAATCAGTTTCATCTAAGTTGTCAAATGAGTGTGTAATTGAAATATTTCCTAATTATGTGCTGGTGTCCAGGGTTTAATGAGCATTTCATTCCTGATTCTGAAAGTATGTTTTCTAGAAGTGCGTTTGGTCTTTTCGCAGAATAGCTCTGCTGTTTCATTGATTTTATTTTTTTCTTTTTCTTTTTTCTCATTGGTGCTTCTTTACTTTTCGAATTCATTGCTTTTTTTTGTTATCTTTATTTCTTTTTTCTGCTTGTTGGCATTTATTTTGCCCCTTTTCTCTAGGTTTTTGAAGTGCGAGCATAGAGTACTGTGAAGTCTCCCCTTTTCTACACATGTTTAGTTAGCTGTGTCCTCAGCACTGTGGTACTGTGCTCTCCCTCAGGAAAGCTGTCTCTGTGGCTGCTGCTTTCTGACTCATGGGTTATTCAGAAGTGTGCTGTTCCATTTCCAGGAATCTAGAAATGTTTCTTGTTGTCTGTCTGACCTGGATTTGATCCCCTCATAGTAAAGAATATACTCTGTATAATTTTAGTATTTCTCTCTGCCCCTATCCCATCCAGCTTGAACGCAAACCCGTGCTAGGCAAATGCTCTACACTACATCCCCAGCTGTTTCAGTTTCTAAGGGCCTCTTTGCTTGTTATGGGTTTGGGTTTTTCAAGACAGGGTTTCTCTGGGTAGCTCTGGCTGTCTTAGAACTCACTCTGTAGACCAGGCTGGCCTCAGACTCAGAGATTGACTGCCTCTACCTCATGAGTGCTGGGATTAAAGACACTCACCACCACCACCTGGCTCTTTGGGAACTGTTTTATGGCTCAGAGAATGGTCTGTCTTTAAGTATTTTTTACCAGATGGGAAAGTGCAAGCCTTGAGACCCAGCTTCCCTTCCTAGCTGCTGTTTTCTGACTAAAACATGTGGCGTATTGCGGACCTTCAAGTAGAAACAGCTTGCACTTATACCTGTAAATGTAGCCACATTGTCATTTATGTAAGGGTTTTAAATTGCAGATGTTTGTTTGTTTATTTGTTTGTTTGTGATAAAATCTCGCTATATAGCAAAGGCTAAACTCAAACTTTGCATTTATTTGCTTCCCAGGGTTAGTCTGTCCTCATCTGTGCTTCAAAACATGTCGAACCACAAATGCTAGTTTTCTCATGTTGTGTGAGAACATTAGGCCTCAACAAACATCACCATGTGGGGAAAAGGAGGTGCTGTGGTACCCTAGGAAGAAGTGATTTCTTTTGTTGGGTGAACATTCTATGATTCCATAATAGATTTTGCTGTTGAAAGATTTAAAAAATGTTTCCTTTGATATTATTGAAAGCGTATATATGTATGAGCATATATTATATATGTATATATGTATGTGTGTGTATGTGTACATATGTACATATGTACATATGTACATATATATATATATATACACACACACACACACACACACACACACACACACACACACACACACACACACACACACACAAGATGTGGAGGGGGCATGGGCATGCTGTGATGCATGTATGCAAGCCAGAGGACAACTTTGGGGAGGCATTTCTCTTTCCACTTTCACATTGGCTGTAGGAACTGAACTAAGTGGCCAGGCTTCTATCATCAAGCTCCTTCATACACTGAACTAACTAGCTGGCTGGTCTTAAAGATCTTTTTGAGTTCCGTATTACATCCTTTCTGAGTTTTTGTCTTTTTTCTCTTCTTTTTTTGAGACAGTGTTTAATGTAGTTCAACCTGACTTCTACCTCAAATGTAGCTAAGAATGATCTTGAACATTTTGGTCTTCCTGCCTTTATTTCCAGAGAGCTGGGATTCCAGGTGTGTGCCACCCTGCCTTGAGTTGTGTGGCTTAGGGGACCAAAATCTTGGGCTTCGTGCAGGGTAGGCAAGCATTCTGCCAATTGAGCTATGTCCTTAGCCCCTAGGCATCAAGTTTTCATGACTGTTTACCTCTCCTTCATGTTAGTCAAGTTTTTTGGGGTTTTTGTTTGTTTGTTTGTTTTTTGTTTTTTTGGTTTTTTGGGTTTTTTTTTTTTGGTGGTTGCTGTGTATATACGTATGCATGTGCATCTGTGTTCTGGCATGTGTGCACGTGTGTGCATGCTTGTGTAAAAGCCAGAGATTGGCATCAGGTGTCTTCCTTAGTTGCTTTTCACTTTAATTTTTGAGACAGGGCCTTTGACTGAAACTGGAGCTCACAACTTGAGCTTCCTAGCACTGAAATCACAAGCATTCTTCTGTGCCCACCTTTTTAATGTAACTTGTAGGGACTATCTCAGGGTCTTCATGATTGTTCAGCAAGCACTTTACCAAATGAGCCATCTCTATAGCCCTTTTGTAGGGCTGGAAAGATGGCTCAGCTGCTCTTGCTGCTACTTCAGAGGACTTGGGCTTGATTCCCAGCACCCACATATTGGCTCATGATCATTTGTAACTCCAGTTTCAGGGGATCTGATGCTGTCTTTTGATTCTCACGAGTACTGGATATATTTACATTTAGGATAAACTAATACACATAAAATAGTTTTTGTTTTTTAAGAAAAAGTTCTTTTGTTTGGTACATATACATTTTAGATTTTACTATGTTTACTATTTTACAACTTTATTATGTTGGGCTTGTTGAGACAGGCTGACTTGCTCTAGAACTCACTATTTAGGGGAGGCTAGTCTCCAACTTGTGGCAGTTCTTCTGCTCCTGCTTCCCAGTGCTGAGATTACAGGCAAGTGCAAGCATGCCAGGTGGAGCACGTGGCACTATTAGGAGGTATGGTCTCGTTGGAGAAAGTGTGTTAATGTGGGGGTGGGCTTTGAGGGTCTTCTATGCTCAAGCTATGCCCAGTGTCATAGTTTACTTCCTGTTACCTGTGGATCAAGATGTAGAACTCCCAGCTTTATTCATCAGTCAATAAGAAAAACATAATATTAACAGCCTACAGAAGGACATCCCCCATCAGTCCCTCTCCTAAGTAACTCTAGTTTGTATCAAATTAACATAAAGTAGCCAGGATAATTAGCCCCCTGTCAATTTGGCATACCAACACAACACTATTAAACAATAACATATCTTATTCTAAGATCTCACATTAATATCACAATATAAACATAGTATAACTTAAAAGTTTCACAGTCTTTAAACTTTCAATATTTTAAAGGTTCAATCTTTTTTAAACATTCAAAGTCTCTTTTAAAGTCCAAAGCCTCTCTAAAATATCCAATTCTCTCTCAAATTATCCAAAGCATCTCTAAAAAGCCAAAGTTTCTCTAAAATATCCAAGGTCATATAACTGTGGCATGAGTTATCATGTATCATTCCCTTAGTAGAATACATTTTTCTTTCCTGAACAATCCTTATTTTCATTTTTTTTTATTTTTGTGGTATATTTTTGAAGATCAGAAATTCTTAATTTTAATGTATGTAGATTTGTTTCATTTTTTGTTGTTGCTGTTGAAACAGGAAAGATCCTGTGTAGTCCTAACTTCAAACTTACTATTTAGACCAGACTGGCTTTGAACCCACAGAGATCCATCTGTCTCTGCCTCCTGAGTGTTGGGTTAAAGTTGTGTGCCACCACATCCAACTAGTTTTCACTATATTTACCCTCATTCTTCCAAAAGTGTATTTTACTCCATTCATTCATTCATTCATTCATTCATTCATTCATTCATTCATTTTGCACATGCTGGGCAGGTGTGGTACCACTGAACCTGGAAATACAGTTAAGATTCACTTTGCCAAGTTAAAAAAAAAATACTTGGTTGTTTTGTTTGTTGATTTCTTTCTTTCTTCCTTTCTTTCTTTCTTAGTATTTTTTATTTCATTTATTTATGGGTAGAATACACACACACACATACGCTCGCCCGCGCGTGCATATTTGGGTGAGTGAGTGGTGTGTGTACAGCTGATAAGCAGGTCCATGTGCATGGGGGTCAGGAAATTTGGTTCCTAGGAGCCAGAGTTACAGGCATTTGTGGCATGTTTGACTTACATAACTGCTGGGATCCAAACTCTGTATTCGTGATTGCTCAGCAAGTTCTCTTAACTGCCAAGCCCCATGTTTTGTGTTTTGTTTAGAGTCTTGCTGTATTCCCCAGGCTAGCTTCAAGCTCAGGATTCTCCTATCTCAGTCTGCTGAGTGTTGGGGTCACCAGGTGGGTCAGGACAGTGAGAATGGACACAGGCCTTTATCACTTTGTCATGGTGAACTTTTCACCATTACAGTGATAAATAAATTTATAAATAGAATATAGTGAGTTGGGGCTGTGACTCAGTGGTAGAGCTCTGGCTTAGCATGTGTGAAGCCCTGGTTCAGTCCCAGTCTCACATGTACACAAAAGCATTTTTAAAGTTTATGTTTTCACTGTTCATTGGTATACAGAAAAATCAGTCTTTATGTTGACTTTGTTTCCTGCAACCTTTCTACATGGTGCCTGTGATGGTGATTTTAAGTAGTCCTTAAACAATCAATGGTGTTTCATCAATGAGGGTCTTTGATTTTTAGTTCCAAGTATGCTCCCCCTTTCTTCTTCTTACCTGTCTTGGACGTAGTATATGTAGATTATAGCAGTGGGAGCTCCCAGCCCTTCCTCTCCACCAAGCATGCTTTCTGGAAGTTTGTTTTTTGTTTGCTTGTTTAAAGATTTGTTTGTAACCAGGCAGTGGTGGTAAACATCTTTAATCACAGCACACAGGAGGCAGAGGTAGGAGGGTCTTTGTGAGTTTGAGGCCAGCCTAGTCTACAGAGTGAGTCCCAGTACAGCCAGGGCTGTTACACAGAAAAACCCTGTCTCAAGAAAGAAAGAAAGAAAGAAAGAAAGAAAGAAAGAAAGAAAGAAAGAAAGAAAGAAAGGAAGGAAGGAAGGAAGGAAGGAAGGAAGGAAGGAAGGAAGGAAGGAAGATTTATTTATGTTTATCTTATGTATGAGTGTTTTGTTTGCATGTATTCTGTGTGCTACATGTTTGCCTGGTGGCTGATGAGGTCACAGGAGAGTATTGGAGCCTAGGAACTTGAGTTGTGATCCTCAGTGTGAGTGCAATGAACTAAACCTAGATCCTCTGCAAGAGCAGCCAGTGCCTCTTACCTCTGTGCCATCTCAAATGAAGCTGGAGAGAGAGGGAGGAGATGAATGGGGACAGCCCCTGTCTTGGGCCTCAGTGAGCCACAACAATGGACCAGAGCATAGTGAGTACTGCAGGGAGAAAGAAACCTGTGGTGGCCATTCTCAAGAACAATGCATTTGTTCTTATTGGTTTAGTCTAAGGATTTGGGGTTTTTTGTTTTATTTTGTTTTAATACAGTATTTAGTGCATCTGTATATGTATATGCACACATGTGCCTGAATGCATATTTGCCACAAGAGCCCGTAAGGTGACAACTTGTTGGGGCTGGTTCTCGTTCCGCTCACTATCTGGGTCTTGGAGATTGGGCTAAGACCACCAAGGTTGGTGGCAACTGCCTTAACTAGTGAATCATTTCACTGGCCCATGCTTATTTTTGTTTTTGTTTTGTTTTTGAGATGGGTTCTCACTGTGTAGCCTTGGCTGTCCTGGAACCCAACTATATATAGACCAGGCTAGCCTCAAACTCACTCTGGGTCCTTGGATTGTGTGGGCCACCATGTCAGGCCTGCAAGATTCTTTATTAGTAAGAATATGTTCCTTTCCATCACTAATTTACCTAATTTCAACTTTGAATTAAGGTTGGATTTTACCAAATAATTAATTTCTATGGAGATGATCTAAGACTTTGTCCTCTTATCCTTGTAATATACCAACTTATGCTTATTGATCTTATCTTTTTTTAATTTTTATAAACCATTTGTGTATTTGTGGATGTGTAGATAAGTGTACCATGTGCATGCAGGTGCCTTTGGTGGCCAGAAGAGGGCATTAGATACCCTAGAACCTAATTAGAGGTAGTTGTGACTTGACTATCATGAGTTCTGTGAAACCAAAGTTGGATCCTCTGTAAGAGCAGTACTCATTGTTAGCCAGCAAGCCATCTCTCCCACCCTGGCTGTCCTGGCACTCACTGTGTAGACCAGACTGGGCTCACAGAGATCTGCTTGCTTTTGCTCCACGAGTGCTGAGATTAAAGGCTTAAGCCACCATCTCTTTTTTTATTTATGTATTATTGCTGTGTCTGTGAGGGGGGTCACACTTGTCATGGCATATATGTGAAAGTCAGGTGACAGGTGTGAATTTAGCTCCCTTGTTCCAAGCCTTTATGTGGGTTGCAGAAGTTGAACTCAATTCATCAGGCTTCCAGAGTGAGCCCTTCTTACTCACTGGACCGCCTTGCCATTCCCCAGTCTCTCTTTAACTTTTATCTTTTGTTTACTTGTTTTTGTTTGTTGATTTCCTCGTGGTCCTGGTCGTTTAATGCCTCTTCATACAGCTTCTTTAGGTTGGCCTAGATGTTCTCCTCATGACAAGCCTCTCTCTCTCTCTCTCTCTCTCTCTCTCTCTCTCTCTCTCTCTCTCTCTCTCTCTCTCTCTCTCTCTGTCTCTGTCTCTCTCTCTCTCTCTCTCTCTCTCTCTCACACACACACACACACACACACACACACACACACACTGTTCTGGTCACATAGATTATAGACTATGAGTCAGTGTTTTACCCTTCTATGGATTTGATTTGTTCATGAAGTAGAATTGTGTTGTGTAGAGCTTTGGGATTTAGCTCAGTGGTAGAGCCTAGCAGGCCCTGAGTTATCTCCTCAGCTTGGGGGAGGGGGGGTGGATTATGTCTTGTAAGTTGTTCTTTGAATTGGAACTTTCTTAAGTGCTGATTGAAACTCTTTTATGGCAATAAGAAAATTCAACTTTTGTTATTTCTTGTCAATCGTTTTGGAACTTGTTGATTTCATTTGTGTATTCAAATTGATTGGCATAAAGCTTGTTCTTGATGTGACAGAGGACTTTTGTTTGTTTGTTTGTTTTTCCCTAAGTGCCAGTGCTTGAGCCAAAGGCATTACACACCCATGGCTTATATTGTACCACTGAGCTGTGCCTTGCCTCATCTCATATCTTTTCGAGTCCTCAGTCTCTGACTTTATTCCTGTACTAGCATTGCCTCTGTATGTCCCTTACTGTCTGACTGTTAATTATGCGAAGAGAAGTCCTTTGAGTTTCTTGACTTTAGTTCCTGCTATATTTTACCTCTTTTCTTCACATTTCTTGTATTTTTTTTAGTTCACTTTTCTGCTTTCTTTCATCTTTGGAGGTGGTTCCGCTTTTCTACACAAACATCTAAGGCTCTAGGGTCCCAGGGACTGCACTGCTCTCCACAGAAGGTGGCTCATCACTTGTAGTCCAGCTGGTGATGTAACAGTGAGAGCCTAACTCCATATCCTGGTTATAATTGCTGGTCAGGACTTTGCATCAGTGAGTAGTCCGTGTGCAGCTCCAGGAGTGAGGTGGGCCTTTCTCTTCTTCCTAAGTGTCCGAGTGAGTTGGGCCCCATCTCTACTACCTAGGGATTTCATTTCATCATATACTTTCTCATCATAGCTCTTGGGTGATCTAAGTAAGATCTTCACCTTTCTTCCTAGAGGTTTTGTTATTTTTCAGGAGCATTAGACCAGCTTAGCACTTTCTGGGAAGAATGTACATGTGTTTAGGGGGGGGTGCAAGTGAAAGTTGTTTTTCATTCAATCAAAAACTTTAACTTGTAATCAATGGAAAATAGAATTTTATATTTTTTTCCTGTCAAGTCCATCATGTTTGATTTCTTTGGTGTATCTGTTTAATTCCATCTCATTGTAGGTGCTTGTGGGCCATAGTATAAAGTAGTAGGGTCCAGGCTGCCTCTAAGCCAAGCTCTGCTGATTTGTTATAGCTTTGATAAACAAGTTTGTGGGACACTTAGCACTACTTAGTCCACTGTTCACACTGTACACTCCTGCACTGACTCTCATGGTGACATGCTCACGTGTGCTGGCAGTAGGTCTTCTGTCCTCTGGCCATTCCAGCTTTTATTCTCTGTTTGTCAAGCTGCCCTGAGTTTTAAGTCCCAGGTTTCTGGCTGGGCCCAGTGTACGGGAGCTCACATTCCTCAGAGGAGGAAATAAGTGAGTCTGTGAAAGAGGGAACCTTGCCTGCACCTGCTTACAGAGCGGAGGTGGGGGGCACCCACATCACAGGAGCAAATCACACTAAGGTGCTTACTCTGCCCAACTCTCCTGCTACAGGTGGGCACCTGCTGAGACCTATGTGTCTCACTCTGTAAGGCCCTCTGCCAGGCTTCATCCTAGTTGCTGGAAGCAGGCAGGGGACACCTCCCTCTCTCACAAGATACTTTCTAATAGGGAGGTCATAAAGCCTGTGAGGATGTGGCTCTAAGACTGAGTCCTATTTTCCTGCTGGCCTACCATTCTGTAGCCCATGTAAGCATGGGCATCCCTGGTACCAGGCTGATTTTGAGTTTTTAAACCCTCCACAAATCCTGCAAGTTCAGTGAGATGTCTCATTTTGACCTGGGGTTTCTTGTTTTCCTGATCCAATAAGAGGTATAGTTTGGATGCCCAACATTAACTAGACCCTGGCTTGCTCTGCCAAGCTGTGCCCATCCAAACTATGGGGGAGTAGGAACCCTTTCCTTGGAGAACCTTAGGATTTGTAGCAGTTAGGCTACACAGTAAAGCTTGGGAGCCCTGAGCACCAATCAACATCTCTGGGTCTCCTCTTGGCTGGGCCTAGCCACTGTACACTGGGCAGAGAGGCTCTGGAGTCACTAATGTGGTCTGGTGGACAGAATTAAGTCTAAGCCTTGGCCTGGAGCACCT
Organism: Cricetiscus sungorus; assembly: GCA_030556225.1. Taxonomy (NCBI): domain Eukaryota; kingdom Metazoa; phylum Chordata; class Mammalia; order Rodentia; family Cricetidae; genus Cricetiscus; species Cricetiscus sungorus. The sequence continues at coordinate 26,107,552 of JANBXA010000031.1, forward strand.
GCTGCCTGGCATGCCCTCCCCCTACCCTCTACACTGGTATAATTAGCTTCATGACAGGTGTCATGGATCGAGTGCCTGGCCCAGCCCTAACCCAGTGATGCCCGGCCTCAGCCGACCTGCCTTGCCTGCTAGCCTGGGCTTCTGGCCCAAACCCTATCCCATGAAGTCCCTTGCAGCCTCAAGCCCCACCTACCTTCCTCTGCTCCAAACACACCCATTGGAACAGAGACAGACAGACAGAGCAGACAGGCAGCCTCAGCAGTATCCTGGCCTCAGGCTCTGGGAATCCCCAGGCAGGTGCTAGCCCTGTCCCTGCCCTTAGTGCATGTCCATGTGGACAACCCAAGCCTGGTGGCCTCATCATCCCAGCAAACGGCCTTTGGCCCTGAGACCTGGTGGGCAGCTTACAGGGTCAGTGGGCTGTCACTGTGCTGCATTTGGCCTTCTTCTCTGTGTGTAGCTATAGCATCTGCTTAGCCCTACCAACTGTTATTCTTCCTCTAGTGCAAGAAGAAGCACACACTGCTGTGTCCCGACTTTGCCCGCCGGGGTATTTGTCCCCGTGGTGCCCAGTGCCAGCTGCTCCATCGTAACCAGAAGCGAAATGGCCGGCGGACAACTGCACCTCCTACTCCAGGGCCCAGTGATGGAGCCCCCAGAAGCAGGGCCTCAGCTAGCCATGCACTCAGGTGACAAATCATATGGGTGCTGCATATGTGAGCTTATGTGACCTGGAGGTGGCCCATCCCTGCTCTAAAGAAATTTAGGACCCTCTGGGGTAGAGTTGGCTTTAGATCCAAAAGGGAATCTCAGTTGGAGGAAAGAGCTCCTAAAGATGCCTGTATTCCAGATCGCTGAATGTGGACAGACTCACAAACACCCCCATGCATGCAGGCTTTCAGAAACACACTCCTTACTAACTGGGAGTAAGCCCCTGGAGGGTGGGGATTCCAGAGTTGTGGCCATCTCCTGTGGATTGTGGGAACTCCATGGAAATGAACCCTAGGCCCCAGAAGGTGAGGAATGGAGCTGAATCCCACAGGCGTCAGCTTCATCTGCCTCAAGTCAGAGGTCCTTGGACCGTACACCAGGCTTAGATCTGTATAAGCATGCCCAGTGGCCTCATTTTTTTATCTCTTTTGTGCAGGAAGCTGTCTTCTGTTCAGCGCCCTGCCAGACAGATGTCCAGTGGTCTGGCCTCCAGAACTGAGGCCCCAGCCTCTCCGCCCCCCTCCCCAAGGGTATTAGCCTCCACCTCTACCCTGTCTTCAAAGGCCACCGCTACTTCCTCCCCTTCTTCTTCCCGCTCTGCTAGCTCCCCCACCCCATCCTTGGACCAGGAAGAAGCCACCTCTGGGACAGGTGGGACAGGCTCAGGAACAGGCTCCAGCAGCCTCTGCAAGCTGCCATCCTTCATCTCCCTGCATTCCTCCCTGAGCCCAGGAGGCCAGCCTGGGCCCCAGGCTCCCAGGCACCCTCGTACCAAGGACTCAGGTGAGCAGTCTAACCCCTTGTGGATATTTTTAAATATGCACTTCAGAATGGCATCTCTGGGTGGGGCCTGGGAGTCAGTGTACCAGGTGCTTAGGGCAGGCCAGTGAGGAGCAAGCACAGCAGTGGCCGCCTTGAAGACCACCCTGGCAAGGGCTGATTTAATTAGAAAGCACCCATTTCTGTTAATTTGTTCTGGAAGATCACTGCACACTCCTGGAGAGAACAGATGTTCCCTCTCCCCAATGAGCATTTGGGGCTTGGTAAATGGCTCCACTCAGCCTTGTTTAGGAGAGAAAAGAGGATTTTATGGCTGCAAACGACCCTTTCTGTAAACATTTTACAGCTCTCTGCGCGTTTGAGTGACGATAAACCCCACACATCTCGGCGGGCTGCAAATTTGCGACCATACGGCTATCATTTTATTGTCATATTTCACGGCCGTAACGTTAATGGAAGATGCTTGCTGCAGGGTTCTCTAACAGCCCCGCTGAGCGCACTGAAGCTCCTGCGAGAGGGGCTGTGAGAGGGGCTGCCTCCCGGCTACATCTTTCTTGGGTGCCGAGTGGTTGATACCAGGCCCTTGCCCAACTGGGATTTATATGGGGCAACAGTTCCTTCCATGTAGGTGGCCACTGGCTGTTGAGCAGGCTGGGGACTGTGAGGCTTCGTGTTTTTAAAATCATGTCCCAAAGGTTAATCCCAGGACCAGTGGAGCCACAGGGTGCTTATACCCTGCATGTAGTTTGGGCCGACTTGAAAAGGACTCCAGAAAGCTCACAAGGTTTGTTCAGCTAGGAAGGGAGCTGGAGGGGTAGGTGCAGCTGAGCCTGGGACAGTTTCTGGCAGGAAGCCTAGTTGTGCCTGTTGAAACAGCCCAGAAGACAAATGGACACTAACCTGGCCGAGGCTGTTGAATGTACAGGCCTGTGCCCACCTGCTGGGCCTCACTTCTGTCTTTGGCTGGCTGGACAGTTAGTGGAATTAACAACCCTGAAGAAAGGAACCCCACCATGAGAGAGGGCATATGGGCTATGCCACATAGCCACATTGAAATTGCTGTGGCCAGCAGAATACTATCACCTAGGAGAGTGGCACAGAACATTTATAAAAAGAAAGTTCTCACCAGGCAGGAGCCCTCCAGGGACCCTCTTTTTCCTGCCCCTCCTCCCTCCAGACCCTGTCAACTTGTATTGGTCTTACTCACCCCACCTCTGTGGGCATATCTGCTTGCCCACACCTCACTTTTCCTCGTGGGAAGCACACCTGCCTTGTCTGTGTCTGGCAGCCTGGCTCCCAGGTGTGAGTGTTGCACGTGCCTGTGTGTCTGCCTCACCCAGTATTTATAGATCAGCCTGCAGAGTGTTGTGGCTCCCACCTGTGGGCCCACCCACAATACAGGGACTTCCTGGCTCTCCTAAACTGCACTCAGCCCAGGAAGACCCTGAAGTGGCAGAGTCCCCAGGTCCCCTTTCCTCTCTACTCCTGAGGGGCCTGGCTGGTGGCAGGGACTGAAGAGGTAGATGAAGTGAGGACAACTGGCTACTTGCAGACCCTCCCTTACTGGCAGGCCTAGGCTGGTAGTTTCCCCTGTCCTGAGCCTCAGCCAGAGACTTGGAGTGGGAAAGCCTTTTCTGGGCTGGAATGGCTTGATGCTTGACCTTTGCTCTCTATGTAGGAAAGCCGCTACACATCAAACCACGCCTGTGAGGCTCCCTGGGGATCAGCCTGCACCTACCTCAGACCCTCACCCCTGGAAAGGATGGAGGCTCTACCCACCGCTGCTTCTGAGGAGAAGCGGCCCGCCACTGAGCCCAGCTGGAGCTGTAAGCAAGGACACATAGTTCCTCGCATTTGGCTTACAGCCTTTGGAGACCTTTGTGTGTCCAAGCCTTCCTTGTTCTCCCTCAAGCCAAGGCCCTGTCCATTCCCCATTTCTCACGCCACCCACTGGTCCAAGGCACTCAGCCTCACCCTAGGACTTGTGCCTGGCTCCCTACCCATCAGGGTGCCGTGTGAGGTTTACCCCAGACTCTCCTGTGGTGGGTGTGGCAATGGCCGCAGGACTCATACTCCAGCCTTCCCTATCCAGGACTGCTGCCCAAGGAAGAGGTTACTGGCCAGGCTTCTCTGGTGGGCATTTTATGTTCAGCAATAAAGGTTTTATCCTGTGTCTAGTTGGTCTGTCTTGACTACCACACAACCATGGAACCCTGGACATGTAAGGGAGAAGGTCTACTGGAAAGCAGAGCCCTCTGCTACCTTTGGCAGGAGCAAGGGCTGCTCTAACCAACTCTGGTGTGGCTCAGAGGCTTGAAAGCAGCCTTTCCCCTTGGCCATGTCAACACAAATGAGGTTTGTTGGGTTGCAAGGCGTAATAATGTTATGTGGGACAAGCTGGGACCAAGGCAGAGGAAGAGAAAGCCCGGCTACCCTGGGAAGGGGCATGGCTTGGAGAAGCCTCCTCTTTGCAGGGTGTCTCCAGCAGACTGGGTTGAGATCCTGATTCCTTCCATATAGATGCTGAATAGGGAAAACTGAGCACAGGGTCATTCAAATGCCCCTTCCAAGGATGAGGCATGAACCATCAAAGGATTTGTTTACAGACCTCCAGTGATGCAGGCCAGCCACCTCCTGGTGTCTGTACTGAATGTTTGTATAGGTCAGCTACTGCCCTGCTGTAGTGTAGTGTGTGACACCACTACTGTGCAGTCTGTAGCATGTTCCCCACTGTGACTCAGTACCCCAGTACCCCAGTCTTTGTTGTACCAAGTCTGTCCTTTCAGGATCCCGGTGCCCAACATGCACACAGGTGGTAAAGACCTCTGCCCTCAAGGCTATAGGAAGTATGGGTGTGTGGTGTCACACTCCACCACAGCCCCTGCCATGGAAATGAGTTTCCTAGGCCTCAATGATAAAACATCCTTATCCACAAAGAACATCCAGCATAGGCAAGTAGCCGTGTGGCTAGACACCCCTCACCATCACCGTTATTGGTGCCCTACTGTGGAATATGCAGTAGAAAAGTGGGCTCTGAACCTGGACCAGTCCAGAAGGAAGCCTGAGATGCCCATCAGTGAATAAGTCAGAGTCTCGATACTGCACCCCTGGAGCTTGATGGACCTGACCTGTTGGAAGGCCAGGGTGGGTTTCCTCCTATTGGCAAGTCTAGCCCAACCACGTGCTCTTGCCTGGCATGCACTATAGCTCCTAGATGCCTTATTGGGGGGTTGCCCTATGCCACCTACAGCGTTGGCCTTAAGTGGACAGGCTATTATTTAACTGCCCCTCAGTTTGCCTTCCCTTATTGTTTAGCCAGGGTCCCCATATGAGCACCAGCAGAGGAGATGGGTGTGGGGGATGGAAGAGGTACAAGTTGCTGGACCAGTGGTAAAGTACTTGCCTAGAATGTGGAGGGCTAAGTCCACTGAAATGAAGTGCCACCCATACCACAGCCACCCAGGGCCATTGGGCCTATAGGGTCTTTTGAGTATCTTTTTCCTCCTGCTTCTAGCGTACCAACATATGAGACACTATGAAAAGCAAGTCTCTGGCAAACAAACCTATCTCCCTCCTGTCCCTGGGTAGGAGGAGGCTCTCCAAGGTACACCTAGCTACAGGATGCCAGGCCGCAGCACTCACCTGTTACCTGCCCGCCACCTCTTGCCCTATGGCTGACACTCCAGTGATTGGCAAAGGGACACAGCTAGCTCCTTAGGCTGGGATCCTTGAGCACTCTGGCTTCATAGGTTCTAGGCAAGTATACCTGCATGCTTTGTGCTCTCTTCCCCAGTGAGCATCACTACAGGCAAGACTCCTGACTAACCCCTTGGACACCTATACTCAACTAGTACTGGCATGGGACGGGACAGCCATTGTCAACACTGCTCTTCTGGCCTACTCCGCCTTCTTCACCATGGCCAGGGCTTAGCAAGTACATGCAACCCATAGAGCATGGTGGATGATGGGCTGGAGGTCTTCCACCTCATGGAGAGCAGTCAGCATGCAGCTAGTCCTCACATGATCCAAGTCCCAAGGAACTGAGATGTAGATATGTATGAGCAGCTGCCAGTGGTAGGGTCTGCTGGACAGATCCATGCAATAAGAACTCAGGAGCCGCAAAACTGGTCCTCTGAAGCTAACAGGACAACCTAGCCACCTCCCAGCTGAGGAGCCTTCCAGCCTCCCAGATACTGCTTCCCCTGAGTAAAGGACCCAAGAGTAGAGAATGTGCCTGGAGGTGTATTTTCTGTGTATCTAGAACCAGCCATAGAGACCAGGGATGGGAATGTGAGGGACATGTCACAGGCCTGACCTACCTGGGAGCTGGCAGTGGGCCTCTTGGCTTGGACTACTGCCCCCTAGTTGGCTTTCCTTTATTCCTTGTGCAGTTTGCATCCACTAATAGTGCCTGCATTGTAGCCAGGAATGGGGATAAGCATGGAGCACAGCAATGGCCAGGCCAAGGACTCTCACTGGAAGCTTGGGATCCTCAAGCCAAACCAGGATCTTTTGTGTGTGTGAGTGTGTGTGTGTGTGTGTGTGTGTGTGTGTGTGTGTGTGTGTGTGTGTGTGGTGTCCTGTGGTATGTGTGTTGTGTTGTGTGTGTATAATATGTGGTGTGGTATGTGTGATGTTTGTGAATTGGAGTTAGAAGACAACCTCTGGCACCTGGCCTCAGATGCCTTCGACATTTTACTTGAGACAGGATCTGTTCTTGGCCTATAACTTTACCATGTAGTCCAAGCCAGTTGCCTGCAAGCTTATGGGGATCTACCTCTCTCCACTTCCCATCTGGCCATCTCTGGGATTACAAACATCATACTTTTTGCATGGCTTCCAGGGATCTGAACTTAGGTTCTCATGCTTACAAGACACACACTTCACTGACTGGGCCATCTCCATAGTCCAGTCCCTCTTTTTAAATGTTGATGATCGATCACATTGAGGCCTCTTCACCTTAGTTGCCATAGGACTGTGCAGACTCTACCTGTGGGACGGAATCTGTTGTTTAACAAGGCCCATTTATCCCAGTCTTGTCTTGAACTCGATATGTAGATGATCCTTCTGCTCTACATCCTGAGAGTTGGGATTACAGCCTGTGCTGGCATACTCAGCTTACGAGGTCCAAGAGAGCAAACTTCATGTATGGCAGACAAGCACTCACCCCCTAAGCCACGTCTCTAGTCTAGGATGGTGGCACACACCTGTAACCCCAGTACTCAGTGGATAGAGGAAAAATGGCCTTTAGTTTAAGGCCAGATTGTGCTACATAGAAAGACCCTTTCTAACAAGGGGCAGGGAGTGTAGTTTCAGCTCTGTGTAATCCAGCAGTCACAGCTTCACCCAGTAGCCTTGTTCCCATGAATTAAAAGCAATAACGGACAGGTCACATTTGCATATAGGAGTGATATTCAGAGATTCCACCTACTGTGACTCATGCCCTGTGCTATGATTATACCCCAGCTGGTGCCATCCAATAGTTGTTGGAGCTGTTGAGCTGAGTATCCGGTACACTGAGCCCAATAGCAAGCAGCAGCACTGGATAGTCTGGTAGGTGGTACTGATTGTTGGGGGTGTCATGATGGGCACCCTAACCTCCCCATCACTTCTCAGTCTTGATCCCCTTTATGCAGAACCCTTAAGGGATCCCTGAGCCACACATGGTCTCCCAGGCTCCTCAGCATCCCTCACAGGTCTTCCCTTGATCCAGCTGCCCTGGCCCTTCTGCCAAGCAGTCCCTCCCAGTCCAGGTTACCTCCCCTGCTTGCACGGCTCACCCCCACCCCTGCCTGCAGGGCTCACCCTTCCCTCTGTTCACATCTGAGGCTCCCTGTCTCCTTGGCGTTTCTCACACTTCACTCAGCCAACCCAGCAGCCTCCAGCCAGCAGCAAGTCAGCAACTGTCCAAGAGTCAAAAATTACCCTGTCCTCAATGAGACCACAGTTCACTGCAGCCTGGGAAATGCCAGGCCCTGCCTATGTTCTGACCTGACACCCGAAACAGTGAGTGAGCACACTTTTTGAGGCACTGAGCTTGTGATGATGGTTCATGGTTCATGGTACACTGGGAGAAGATCAACATTCTTTTGCTTTTCTTACTTTTTATTTTATTTTATTTTATTTTATTTTGAGGTAGGGTTTCTCTGGCTGTCCTGGAACACACTCTGTTGGCCAGGCTGGCCTTGAACTCAATGATCTACCTGCCTCTGTCTCTGAGTACTGACACTAAAAGTGTGTGCCACCACAGCTGGCTTTTATTTTCCCTTTTTCTTACTGTACACAGGCAAAATACAGGCAGTGGAACCTGGAGGAGACAGGCTGCCCAATGTCAGGATCTTCCTCCTTTGCTCTCTGATCTCTTTTCCATATGCCCAAGGCCAGTGAACATCCTTCCAGGCATGTTTCTGTGCGCAAAAGATTTGCATTTAAGATTTTTTAATAGTTAAAGAAGTATAACAGCAATATAGATAATTGAGAGGAGAAAACCCGCATTCCGAGTCATGGGAATTTTAGAGGGCCGTAGAACTTGCATCTCTTCTTCACTCACCCTCATTCCCCATGCATTTCTCTTGCACAGAGTCTGCCTCCCATAGCGGGAGTGACGGTGGCAATCTGTTTCCACATGTTACCCAGGTCATACCCACCCGGCAAGATGCCTCCAAACTGCAGTGGTGGGCAGCGGGGTTTGAGATTCCTTGTGGACCTTGCTTGGCAACTCTTTCGGCCCATGTCCAGACCTGTCAGCTCCACGTCATTCAGTGGGCCCTCTACTCCCGTAGCCCCTGAGACCTGCTCTCTTAGCTCTCTGGTGGCCCACAGGCATCTGTCCCTCTCCACCTACCACACCGGTCAGAGGCCTGCAGTTCCACTGTGCATCCCGCCGCCGCCTGAGGTGCCAGGAACTTTGTTGACCGAATTCCTGAACCCGTCCCAACCACCGGATAAAAATAGCCAGCGCTCCTGGGCAGTCATGGGTGTCAGTCAGGATGGTTAGAGGTCCCCGTTCTGGGGACTCCAGGCCGGTCGGGCTGGGTGCGGGACACAGCTAGCTAGGCCACCTAACAGAACCGAGACATCAAGGGAGTCGCCTGAGCGTGGACCTCTTCAGCTTCAACGCACTCTGCCTGTGCGATCCTGGGACCTCAGGGCCCAGAGGCAGAAGTCTGACGCTAGGTCTCGCACCTTGCGCTGTGCAGTTCCACGTGGCGGCCACCAGGGGGCCCTGCCCACTCCTCTTGCCCGCGGCCCATCCCCAACCCTACCCACAGCTGTTTCCCGCAGGAGATTGACAGCTGGGCTCCCGGTTGCCATGGGGATAGGCAAATGAAGGTAGCAGGGCTGGGCCTCCGATTGGCCCGGGGGCTCCGGCCCCCACCTGGGGAGGCGGGCCCAGGAGCGCATCTCTATAAAGGCTTGCACTGCTGTGTGCCGGGCCGAGGGAGGCGGGGCCGGCCGGCAGCGCGGGTGGGGCGCGGGGCGGGGCAGCCCCGAGCGCGGTAGAGCCTGGGGCGCGGCCTCTGCACCCTCCAGGCTGGGACAGCGGAGGAGCAGGAGGAGGAGCGCAGGATCGGGGCCCTTCGCCCGCCCGCAGCGGGCCGAGGGGGGGGGGGGAGGGCGCCCTAGAGGCCTGGCCTTCGGTGCTCCCTGAACGCAGTCCGGAGTTGACTGAACGAAACTTTTCCTTTACCCTTCGGCGGCGCGACCAGAGCCAGCGCCCACCGCGGCACGAACCTCGACCCGAGGGGCAGAGCTAGGGGGAGAGAAGCCCGCGGCTCCCCCCGCTCCCCAGCCGCCCGTCGGGGCGCGGCAGGGCGCGGCGGGGCTGGGGCCCCGGGAGATGGCCGCGGAGCTGGCGATGGGCGCAGAGCTGCCCAGCAGCCCACTGGCCATCGAGTACGTCAACGACTTCGACCTGATGAAGTTCGAGGTAAAGAAGGAGCCGCCCGAGGCCGAGCGCTTCTGCCACCGCCTGCCGCCCGGCTCGCTGTCATCGACGCCCCTCAGCACGCCCTGCTCTTCGGTGCCCTCTTCGCCCAGCTTCTGCGCACCCAGCCCGGGCACCGGCGGCAGTGCGGGCGGCGGGGGCGGTGTAGCTCAAGCCGGGGGCGCCCCGGGGCCGCCGAGTGGAGGCCCCGGCACTGTCGGGGGCGCCTCAGGAAAAGCGGTGCTGGAGGATCTGTACTGGATGAGCGGGTACCAGCACCATCTTAACCCCGAGGCGCTCAACCTGACGCCCGAGGACGCGGTGGAGGCTCTCATCGGCAGCGGCCACCACGGCGTGCACCACCCGGCGGCCGCTGCGGCCTATGAGGCCTTCCGGGGCCAGGGCTTCGCGGGCGGCGGTGGCGCGGACGACATGGGTGCTGGCCACCACCACGGCGCTCACCACACTGCTCACCACCACCACTCTGCCCACCACCACCATCACCACCACCACCACCACGGCGGCGCGGGCCACCACGGCGGAGGCGCGGGCCACGGCGGGGGCGGCGCGGGCCACCACGTGCGCCTGGAGGAGCGCTTCTCCGACGACCAGCTGGTGTCCATGTCAGTGCGGGAGCTGAACCGGCAGCTCCGCGGTTTCAGCAAAGAGGAGGTCATCCGACTGAAACAGAAGCGGCGCACGCTCAAGAACCGCGGCTACGCGCAGTCCTGCCGCTTCAAGCGGGTGCAGCAGCGGCACATTCTGGAGAGCGAGAAATGCCAGCTCCAGAGCCAGGTGGAGCAGCTGAAGCTGGAGGTGGGGCGTCTGGCCAAGGAGCGGGACCTGTACAAGGAGAAATACGAGAAGTTGGCGGGCCGGGGCGGCCCCGGGGGCGCGGGCGGGGCCGGCTTCCCTCGGGAGCCCTCGCCGGCGCAGGCGGGCCCCGGTGCAGCCAAAGGCGCGCCCGACTTCTTCCTGTGAGCGCTGGACCCTGGGCCTCGCCGTGGCCGGGGACAAGTTTGCGCAGGTCGCCCCGGCCTCGGCTCGGACACGCACGCGCGCACGGGGCAGGTGCGGTGGTCTTCCCGTCCCCCCCCCCATGCGTTCTGCCGCCAAGCCCCAGCTCCAGGTAGCTAACGGCCGTGAGCCTCCTCCGCCGGTCCCCCGGCTCTGAACGTCCTCGAGGGCGCGGTCCCTCGGCGCCCCGGGAATGGTGAATATTAGGGAAGCCCAAGCCAGGTCTGATTCCCTCGGCAACGTCCACTTGTAAAGACATGGAGCGCAGTTCGTCCCGACCTCCGCCCATCCGCAGCGGGGACACGCTGCCACCAGCTCCCGGTAGCCTCCGCCGGGCCCGCGCTCCTCCGTCGTCTGTCTCTTTTCTAGCCCTGTTTTTACTCCTCCTCCTCCTCCTCCGTTTTAAAGCGGTCTTATTTTCGCAACATTAATATTTATTTTGCTTGGTAATTAGAAAACCCTGAAGAATCCCCTGGTCCTCGTGCGCCCTCGGAGGTCGGCGAGTGCCAGCATGTGCCCTCACTCGCTCCGAGGGGTCCGGCCCTGCCTGCCCTCCAGCCCGCTTGTCCCCACTCTGTCCGGTTCTCCCTATAGAGGAAGCCGAGGAACTTACCTGCGTGTCGGTCCCACTGCCCTGCTATACTAGACTGGGGGAGGGGGGGTGGGGGGTGGCCGTGCTCAGCCGGGTGGGGGCTGGCCCGGACTCCCGCGCTGCTATTTCTCTATGCACCAGATCGTATTTATGACTCCTGGAGAAATATTATATTATTTTAACTTTCCAGAGAAGCGAAAGAATTTTAAAAGTAATGCACAGTTCTAGAAGAAATTTTTTTAAAGAGGAGGCTTAGGCCTGAACCTCCTGGCATGGGCGGGTGGAGACGTGTTTTTATTTAACTTAAATTGTATTTCGTTTGTGGGATATTTTAAAAAGCTTGGTCGCTTTTTGGACTAGGCGGGAGAGAGGCCCGGCGGCGGGCAATCTAAGCTGGGTGCTTCTGCACCGGCTGAGACCTGGTTTCCTGAGGCTTGGCTCTGGTACTCTGACGCTCTTCCCGTCCTCTGCTGCTCTCAGGCTGAGCCTTCTAAACAGGACGCTAGATAACTCGTTGAAAAAATAAATTGTGTTGTTGGTTTTTGTTACGTTCTTTTTTTTTTTCATTTATTACAAAACTGAGGAAAGGAAAAAATAAATCTGTTTAGATCCAAAAGTCACTGGAACCTGGCTGGTGTGTCTGTGGCTTTCATTTTTTACGTGTTTCTCCTGGAAGAGAAAAATATGGAAGTCCCTGGATTCAGTTTTACTTGAGCTGGCATGTCCAGATAGGCAAGGGCAGGGAGAAACTGACAACTGTGTCAGTTAGTAACCAAGACAGCATTCTGTGGCTGGCCTTCTAGGAGTCTGAGCTCCCATCTAGGCAGAGCAGGGCAGGGCTGTAGGCCTCCTTGTTCAAGTTCAAGTGCATGGTAATCGTGTCCTGGGGGCCCGAGCTGTCTTGGCCATTCTTGCCAGCTCTCCCTCTCCCAAAGAGTGCAAGACCAACCTGGATAATAAGAGAGATCTCTGGAAGTCTCACCCTTCCAGGCTTTGGGCAGCTGTAGACTTTTGGGTGTAAAGGTTCAAAGTTTGCAAATTTGGAGCCAGCCATGCTCCTGCCTACACTGTGGTTCCGTGCCAGAAGCTCTAGATCGGTTGCACAGCAGTTTCAGTCTTGAGACAACCACTCGAATTTGAGTCTCAATCTCAGGTCTGAGAAAGGCAGACCACTTTCGTCCCCCTGCTCCTTTTGCCTTAGAATAAAACTCAGGGAGGGCAGTGTAGGGCCCCAGGCTGAGAGCAGCTGAACCAACGTTTTTGGGAGAAAAAAAATGCTTTTGGAAAGGAAAGAAATGGACACTGGGGGTTGAGTTAAAAGAACTAATTCAGTGTGACGTGAGACCTGCAGGTTCCAACTTTTTGGGAGGAAGTTCACATAATTTGTCTTCCCAAGAAGGGTCTCTTGAGTTGAGGGAAACTTAGCTGCTGGGGCCCAATGGTACAAATAAGTCCTAGCCACGAACCTGACCCAGGATAGCTCTGTGTTCGCCTTCCATTGCCAAAGCTACTACAGAGCTACCTTCTTGGAGGAAGTTCAGAGACAGGTCCTGAGTGACCTCCACAGGACTTCTTTTAGGGTGAGATGCCAGCCCAGCATCTGCCCAGCAACTGGCCTCTCGGCATTCAGTACTCAAGGCGTGTGTCCTGCAGCACCGCTGGGTGTGGCACTCGGGAACCACAGTATGCTGTTAGAGTTGCTCCATGTCTGCACCCCGTTTGTGAGGGGCTAGATCTGAGCTTACCTACCTTCTCCCCCCTTCTCTTTACTCTGCCTTTCCTTTAGGATGAGGGAGGCATACAAATGAATGTGGACCTTTTGGTAGTTGTAGCCACTCACTCTGGAGTTAAAGGATGGTCTTTTCTAGAAGCCTGTTGGGGAGCTTGGAAACCAACCCCATATGTGGGAAGTTTCTTTGGCTTTCCTTGTCCTGTGCAGGGAAGAGAGCCCAGGCCTGTGCACAGAGTGTGTGGGGTGCTCTTACACAAAATGTCCCTCTTTTTTTCCTTTTGGTTGTCTGAGACAGGGTTTCTCTGTGTAGCCCTGGCTGTCCTGGTACTCATCCCATAGACCAGGTTATCCTGGAACTCAGACATCCACCTGCCTCCATCTCCCAAGTGCTGGGATTAAAGGTGTGTGCCAGAACACCTGGCTTAGAACTCCTGTTTTCTAAGGAGGTCTCAGTATGTTGGGGGTGGGTAGGATGCCTTGCTGAGGATAAGGTGGTGAGTTGAAAGGGCTTCAGGCATCATGTTTCCTGGCTCAGAGGTTGGGGTGAGCTGCCAGGGACTTTGAGGGAATTCAGTGCTCTATTTAAGATGGTCTTGAGAGTCCTGCAGGTGCCAGCATACATGGGTGTGTCTGGTGTGCATACTTGTGTGTGGGTGTGCATACTTGTCCAGTCTGTTTTGGTGTGTCAGGGCAATAGCAGTACTAGAGGTATCAGCCATGACCTGACTGGACCACAGGAGCTAGAGGACAATGTCCAGACAATGGAATTAACCTTCACTCACTGCCTTCCTTCTTCGCTGTTCATCTAGGGCCTTGCCTGTTCCCTGGGTGCTCTGAGAGGCAGCCATGATGTCACCAAGAGGAGCCTGGTGTCTCAGGAGAACCAGAGCAGATCAGGCCAGTCCTTTCCCACCAGTCATTCCGTGTGAGGGCCTGAGGTAGGGTGGAGAGAGTACCTTGCTGACTAGGTTGTCTGAGGACCACAAGATCTGCTCAGCTTATGACCTACACCCTGAAATGAAGTGAAACCCCCATACACATGCTTTCACCTGCCTCCTGGGGACCAACAGGGACTAAAACGGCAAACAACAGATCTAGCAAGAGAGCCCAGCTGTGCTCTGGAGGAAAATTTGAGGCTGTTTGGACTTTTCCTGTGATCTGCAAGGATCTCACAACACAGCATGGACTCCAGCAGACTAAGAACCTCATGGGAAAGCTTGCAAACATGGATCCATGGGTCTTACTGTGCTACAGCTACACTATCCTGGCCCTGCTGTTGGTTCTAGGCAACCCATTTACAAGCCCCAGAGCTGCTGTGTATAGAACAACCTGATCGCAGCTACAGCTGGGTGCTGCTCTGCACCTGAAGCTCTGAAGCTCCTCCACCCTGCCCATCTTTTATAGCTAGCTCCAAAATTGGGGCAAGACAAACCCCATGTGTCTCCAGCATGTGGAGGGTACACCACAATGCTATGTACACAAGGACCCCAACCCAGCACTTATGAATATGTTCACACAGATAGCCATACATGTGGGTGCAGAATGTGTGCATACAGACACCTCCCAACCCAGTACATGCATAAGGCTGACTCCAAGCAAGGGCACAGTACACACTAGCAGGTGAAGGTCTATGGCCCTCACACAGATGCACAAGGGAAAGGAGCAGGAGTTTTAGGAAGTCATGGTCCCCTGGTGCCAGGCACTGTGCTTATAGCCGCTGCTTGGGCAGGACAAGTGTGAGGATAAAGCTAGCCATGCCTCAAGCTAGGGGTTTCCTTACCAGAAAGAGCAAATGGAATTAACCTTCAAAGTGTGGGGGCCTTGAGCCAGCCATGAGGGCCACAGGGAAGGGAAACCAATCCTGCTGGCTCCACAACTCTCTTGCTCATCCCTCAACAACCCTGTCCTCAGGACACAGCTACCGATCAGCAGTTTGTAGGGCCATGGAGTCAGGGTAGAGGCCTGGGAGGCCCTGTTGGGTGCAGGGATTGTCTCTGCCACCTGCTCTTCCAGATTCAAGGCCAGTCCAGGCCAAGGTGGGTGGGGGTGAGGGTGGGGGCAGGGGCATCAGTTTACCATAACCCATCATCACAATACACCCCCCCACCTCCTGCCTCCTGGGAGGCGTGTCCCAGAGAAAATGGAGAGCCTGGACAGGTAATTCACCCAGAGGTGAGAGGGGAGTCTCAAGAGGCAGATGTGCATGATGGGGTGATTGGGTGGTTGGGGAGCAGAGAATGAGAACCAGGATGAAGTAGCCCAGGAAGAACTTCCCATGCTGAAGGAACTGGGGAGCATCAGGAAGTGGGGAATGGGTAGGTTATGGGCAGCCTCAAAGGAACAGATGAAAGTGGGCCCCCGCCTTGATGGCTGTGTGAGACCTAGGAACGCTACAGGTCCACTAGCCAGTGAGGGGCAGCCAGAGAGAAGGGGTGCAGAGGAGAGGAGGGAAAGCAGGTCAGAGCAGGAATAAATGGAGAGGTCAGGAAATGTCTGGGGCAGAGGTCTGTGGGAAGGTGAGAAGGTGAGGCCCTTGGTTGGCAGGAGAAAGGAGGAGGACTAGCGCTTGCACTCTCTGGCCCTGTGCAGCCTGCCTTGCTGAAGGGACATGCAGGCACGCCACACACTACAGTGGAAGTCACACCCACCCATTCAGGGGCCTCAGGAGCCAGCACAGCAGAGGCAGAGTAATTTGCAACTGGCAGGCTCAGCGGCTGCCTAATTCACAGAGACACTGCTCAGCTGCCAAGGGCTTGAGCTGTCACAGCCAATTAGCCCAGGGCTGTGGAGGAGTGTGCTGGGGGCGGGTTGTGGGGACCTGCAACTATAGCCAAGGCTGAAGACCCTTTCCTTGATGTAAGCATTGTCACTAACTTCAATGCCCCTCAGCCTGGCTCCTTCTGTCCCTGGTGGTCACTTCTATGCTGGCTGCTGTGACTACAGTGCTCTTGTCCACTGTCATCAAGGTCTAAGGTCCTGGATACAACTAGAATCAGCTCAAGCCTGGGGGGTGATTACTCTCTAACACTCAGCATCACTTGGCCAGGGCTGAGGGAGTCTGCCACCCCTCTGTCCTATGTCCCTCAATGCTGTCTAGTGGGCAGGTGCAAGTCACCAGAGACCTGCCCTACCTCCTCAGCCCCTTCCAATCACAGCCTGGTCCTGGCTCACAAAGGCAGCCTGTTCTCACTGCAAACCTGTCTTCAGAGACGAACTGGACACTGTAGAGGACTTGCAGTGTGCTGGACATGCTGTGGCCTGCTTGGACTCCTTGGAGTGGTCTTGGGGTGGCAGCCACTGACTATACTGGTAAGGTTTCAAGAGCAAGGAGGCATCAAGTGCTACCCAAAGCCACCTAGCTAACTGTTGCCCAGGTAGCTTCAAGATACCCCTTAGGGGTTCCTCTTGGTGGATTAGCTGCCACAGATCCCACCCGATTCACTGACCAGACCTCTTTAACCCAAGTTAGACTTGGAGGTCATCCCCAAGTTTCAGAAATAGGCGATCGCTGCTGCAGGGATGGGGCAGTCTAGGCAGTGGTGGGGTGTGGTGGGGCATGGTGGGGGGACTGTTCCATTGTCTTGCCCAGTTATTACCCTGCCTGTTGGCCTAGTCTTGCCTGGCTGGCATCTTCCACTTCTCTACTACAGTTGGAGGAGGGGCAATTCTTCGTCAAGGTGGGGTGTGACTTTGGCAGATTATGTTGAAAGGTAGCACTTGCAGACACATGCACGTCTTGTGTGTCTTGGTGTGTGAGACTCTGACTGGGCTACCCCAGGACCTGGAACGGAGCAGTGTCACTGAGACCTGATTTGTCAGTGCAGCAGGTGGCGTTGCACCCAACAGAGGACAGTGCAAGGGGGCATGGCTCAGCTCAGAGGACAGAATGAAAGGTGCAGATGTGAGAAGCCACAAGAGTGGGCAGGGATGTGGAAGGAGGCAGCAAGTCTGGAAGAGAAAAGGGGTTAGGAGAGAAGAGGTGGGAGAGAAGACAGGAGAACAGGGGCTTGCTGGGGGAAGGAAGAAAAGGAGAAGGAAGAGAAGGAGGGGTAGAGGAAGAAGAAAGAAGAGGCTGAGGGGGCTAAAAAAGAAAGGAAGGAAAAAGGTTAAGGGAGGGAGGCGGTGGGTCTAGGGAAGAGAAAGGAAGATATGAGAGGGAAAGAGGGAAGAAAGGCTAGGGGGGAGAACACAGTAGAAGGGTGGCTGGGAAGGGAGGGGAGGGGGCAGGGGAGGAAGGTAGGGACAAGGGAAAGACAGGCAGAGGGAAGAAAGGGAAATGCAGACCAGGTGTCTCAGCGGGCAGGCTTCAGCGGACACCTGCTTCTGCAGACAGTCAGTTTTGAGCGCCCATAACCGCTTCTGGCCATCTGATGGGTAGTTCCAGTTATTCTAAGCTTTGTCTGATGGGAGGCTCAACAACTGAATCCACTTCCCTCTGTGTCCTAGCAGACTGAAAGGGCCTAGGGGTCTCAGCAGGGGAGGAAAGACATCTTCACCTACTGCAAAGTCAGGGTAAGCCCACTCCCAGCTCTGCCACATTCTCTCAAATAGTAAAATGACATCAAGCTGACCCACCCACCCCTTCATGGAGGGGCATGGTAAGAATCAGCAGGTCTCTCCACTGTCCTTAGTCAGTCTGAAAATCCCATGACCAGAGACATCATGGCTGTGTTTATGATGTTGTACTTGCAAAGCTAGGGCAAAAGCTGTCTCCTGATGAGAGCTTGACTTTAGGTGCTTGGACCCCAAAATTGCCCATCCATAGAGATGAAGCTCAGCCTAGCTCCATCCATACCTACCTTCCTACACTCTGCAGCAAGGACTGCTGTGTCCAGTATGAGCCTCTCCCCCATGGGTCTTATGAACCTGTCCCCAGTAGGTTCTATGTAGCAGGCAAAGCCCAATTAACCAGCCCTGATGATGGTGTTCTGGGGACAGTCTAGCTTAAACCCTCAGGGTATTATTTCTATTGAGGGTTGAAGACACTTTGGAGCCCTAGACTTGGGGGTCACATGGAGATCAGAATATCTAGAACCCATAGAGAAATAAATACTTTGAAAGAATTCATAGGAAAAGTCCACCGATATCCCCAGACTCCATTGTCTGGCATATTTTAAACATCAAACCTGCACCCATACATTAAATAACATTGTAAATGCATTGTGCGATGGAAAACAAACATTGCTCCTTGGTAGCTAGAAAGGAATTTGGAGGAAAAGGCTACTATGGGACTGACTGATCTGCAGTCCACAGGCTCCTGGAGTCTGAGGGGAGAGAGCCATGCAAAGACTCCAAAGCCCCTCTGCCTAGAGCTCCACTTTCTTGATGACAATGAGAAGGGGCAAGAGATGGGCTTCTCCACCTTGAATGAGCAGGAACATACCCTCTCCTGTCTTCGGAATTTCTGGCTTGAATTCCGCACCTCTACTGCAAAAAGCAACAATGCACAGTGAACCATATAAACTCAGATAACAAAGATGGATGAACAATGACTCAAACAAAGCAGACAAAAAAAATGTTTTTTTGAGATAGGGTCTCCTGTATCCCCAACTGACCTTGAACTCTATGTAGCTAAGGATGATCTTGAGTTTCTGATCCTCCTGCCTCCACCCCCACCCCCAGCAGTGGGGTTATAGGTGTATGCAACCAAGCCAGACTGATATACATTTGGGGGTGAACCTAGGTCTTTGTTCATCCAAGATCACCCCTACACTTTAATGACACCCCTACTTTCTGTCTCTGCCATTTATCTTCTAGTCTTGCTGAGGAGCACATTTTCCCATTAAACTTTCTCTCGCTCTATGATTGTGCATCTCTCCTCCCCAACTGCTAACTTGGCCACTCCTAGATCCTTGGACTTTGGGGAGATTTATGTGAATTTATTTGACCTCAGCTCTTCTATAACAGTGCCATTGACTGACATGGGGTTGCATGTGAGGACTGAAGACCCTTGCATCTCTCCAAGTGTTCTCAAGGCCTAGGTCTCAGAGCTCATATTGCCCTCATATTCTGGCCCCACGGGCTGCATTTCTCTGGCTATTTGTTCTGTTCCATATAGCGAACATTTTTACCTTTTTCTTCTTTTTTTGTTTTTTTTTTTTTGTTTTTTGTTTTTTTTTTGAGACAGGGTTTCTCTGTGTAATAGCTCTGGCTGTTCTGGAACTCACTCTCTGTAGACCAGGCTGGCCTCAAACTCACAGAGATCCTCCTGCCTCTGCCTGACAAGTGCTGGGATTAAAGGCATGCACCACCATTGCACCACCATTTTTACTTTTTATTTAATGCTCTTCAAATTATGTTCATGCATGTATGTCTGTGTGGGGGTGCGTGCACATGCAGGCAGGTGTCATGGACACCCTCTGAAGCTGGAGTTCCTGACACTTGTGGAAACTATGCTAACATCGGTTCTAGAAACCAAACTCAGGTCCTCTGAAAGAGCAGTGTGTGTATGCTCCTACTGCTGAGCCATTTTTCTAGCCACACATAGTGGACATTTTTTTTTATCTGCCTGTGGTCTGCTAATGGCTAACTGAATTAGTTACAAGGAAGACACAGCATTATAGCTCCTCCATGGGGGGCAGTTTTGGCTGGGGCAGGGCATCCCCAGACTATGGGCTGGGAGCTTCTTGGAAATCATTATTGCAGGTGGCCAGTGGGAATCTCTCAGGGGAGGCTAGTCCACTCCTCTTTCTGAGTGACAGGCTCCTGATGTCCTTGGTGAGAGGAGGAGGGGCTGAGTCTGAGATGTCACTGAGTCCCTTGTTTTCAATGAGGACATCCTGCCTGTCCTTAGTAAACCTGGTTCTAGGGGTCTCCAGGAGCCAGAGGGAGGAGATCTGGTGGCTCAAGCCACAGAGGTCCACCCCAAGCCTACGTTCAAGACACATTCACTGTCCCTCCCTGCCACCCTCAAGACTCTCTGCCACCTTCCAGTCTACCCTTATTCCCCACATACTACCCCTTCTCCAGAGTCTACCTTTTTTGGTGGCATTTGGGGACCTCAGGATCTGAGCTCAGGCCACCATGTGTAAAGGATGTCTAAGTTCTTGGGATCTGCAGGACCTCTGGGTGTTTCTAGGAGCCTAGGACAGAGTTACCTAAGGACTTTGGAGGCCCGGAAGCAGTTGAAGAATGGGATTCAGCAAAGGCCTGTAATAGGCCTGAGGCAAGCCACCCTTCATGCCACTCTG